>OY757925.1:2601774-2875461 GCA_963585895.1 Sepioteuthis lessoniana
CTTAAGCGATACTCTCCATCAAAACAACTACCCAGAGATCATAACATCAGTTGGAAGAAATCTGGAGTGAACAAAAGAGAACAATACCTGAAAACTTGGCACAATCGGTCTGTTCTATGCAAAAAAATTTGGCTAAAAAGATTCAATATATGTGTGTATGATATGAGTGCAATATTCTTGAGTAACTCATCTCTTAGAAACTGTCTTGTCTGAGTCAAGCTTCCAACCGAAGACAACATGACCAAGAATTGTGTATATTTCATCTTATACAGAGCTGTCATCAAGTATACAATGGTGAGACATGCCACCCACTTAAAAGTAAGGCTAGAGGAACATTGTACAAGGTAAAATTGAAAAGTCCAGTATGGTGGCCCATATATGGAAGTAAAAGGGAAACAATTTGCCCTTATGGGATGAAATCAAGATTAGAGATTTGGAAGAACATGGGAGAAAAAGACATCTTAAAGAAGCAGCGTGTATGTTAAGCTATCATAACCTCTTGAGTAGACAAAGTATAGAGATGAATTTAATATGGGATCCAGTGATTAAAAAGAATAGGTTAGATTTGAAAAAATTATAGCAATACGAGCAAAAGTAAAAAATTTGACATGATATTTATAAGTAGTAATGCAAAGTGTAGATATAAACATTTGATTTATAAGTTTGAAAAATTCACTCTGAATTGTCCAGCAAGAGCCATGGCATAACAAATTTTGGCGTGCAGTTTATACAGTTCTAAGTGAAATTATCTGGAAGTTGCAGGTTCAGTCCTAACTGCAGGAAAAAATTTACAAAAATTATTTAACATAGCCTAACACTTGTACCGGGTCAAAGGTTAAAAGATGTAGAACCGCCTCTACTCCCATAGATTAAATAATGGGTTCAGTCTGAAGTTCTTTAAAGATTCCTGAATTCAACAAGAAACAATTTAAGAAGGATGAAGGGCACATCAAACAACATTTTGTGTATGTAACAATAAAGATGAGGACAATAACCCAAATACTTAAAATAATACAGATAATCATTGATCTTATTTTTATTTCTAATAAAAAATTAGATATCTAGTTGTTAGCACTTCTTATATCATTGTGGATTATCTATAAAAAAAAATAATTAGATATCTAGTTGTTAGCACTTTTTATATCATTGTCGTGATTTTCAAAAAATATTAGATATCTAGTTGTTAGTACAACTTATATCATTGTGGTGATTGTTTATTAAAAATAAATTAAATAGCATATCAAATTATTTGAAAAGTAATATCATATTTTCAACAATTTGATAAAAATGAGCACAAATGAAATTTATGTCACTGATTAATACATTATCGCTATTAATTCCATGCACCCATTTTAAAAGTATGTGGGTTGATTGATAAGTAAGGCCTCTTACCATATGATATTACTGATAAAGCGGGTTGAAACAAGTTGGAATATTTATTCAGTTATATATATAAAGTTCTGTTCAAAAGTGGTTAGTATCAGTTTATTTTATTAATAGCATTCATCAATTGTAAGTATGATGTCTGAGTGATATAGAAAGACAAAAATTAGTGAAAGCATTTTTTGGGTGCCAGAAAGTTGACTGCTAATCAAAATTCACAGACATATGAAAGTAATTTATGTGGATGGTGGTATAGATGTAAAAAAAAAAAATCTGCTGATAGGTTCAACATGCCAAAATCTGCCATCAAGGCAGAATGTGTTTGTTTGCTGAGCAAAGACTAGGATAACCGATATCAGTTTGGTTTGGTTTGGTTTGGTGTCTATGTTTAATGGCATATCAACCTTTGTAGGTTATTTAATGCCAAAGACCAGGATGACCGATATCAGTTTGGTTTGGTTTGGTTTAGTTTGGTTTGGTGTCTATGTTTAATGGCATATCAACCTTTGTACGTTATTTAATGCCAAAGAACTAGATGTCTGATATCATTGATGTATGAGAGGAAATTAAGAAGAATGAATGTAATGATTCAAGAAAATTAGCAAATGAAGTAAAGAGAGATTGTTTTGAAAGTAGACATTAAAAGAAGCTTTAAAAAAATCAATATTTTTTAACTGATTCTGATGATGAAAATTTTCTGCCCAATTAGATCAAAGTTAACTAGAAAGTTACTTTATCAACCAAAAGTTTGGGAAAATGGATAACACACTTGGTGTCAATATTGCTAAATGAACTTTTGATTTCACAGATACGTGTATTTAATTTTGATACCCACTTCATTATTATCTCTTGTCTAAAACTTGTTTGATAGGATTTAATCAAGCCTCGCAGTTGAACAATAGTGAAGACAAATGTAAACCACTACATAAAAGCTATAGAGTAAATGATAAAATGTTCGAAAAATGACCAAATGCCTATAAAAATTGTTTGGGGGTGTACTTATTAATGGGCGCTACTGAATAAAACAAAACTGAGTGAAAGAATTTTTGGCACAAAAAGGATGAGTGCCAATGAAAAATTCACAGTTTTATAAAAGGGATGTGTGTTCGATGAGCAAAGACCAGAATGACCAAATTCGGTGCAGTATTAGAGGAATCAAAAAAGAGCAGATGATATGATTCAAGAAAATTTGCTGATCAATCAAAGAGACATAGTTTTGAGACAAGACATTTGTCAAGAAAAAGTACAGTAAATTGAAACATTGAATAACAATAATTTTTGAAAAAAACAGATGTAATGTTTGAAAAGAATATGCAGCAGGAATTGGTACGTTAAAAATTAGACTTGCAATTTTGAATCAAAATAAATTTTCCCAATTTAATACCTGGTCATCATCATTCTATCTTAGATAAAATTTGTTTTATAGTAGAGGAGAACTTATTTATCCGGAGACTGAGTTATAAATGTCTATTTTGCAAACGTTTGGAATAAGATTTCACCTAATATTTAAAAAAAAACTACTGGGTTTTCAATAGATTTTTCTACACTGCTTCAGATTTTGGTGAAGTTTACTGCATAATGTCATTTTCTATTATTGAAGCTGCACTGAAGAAACATTTTCTCAAAACAAAGCCAAAAAGAAATGAGATGAGCTAATTATATATTCATCATCGCCTAAGATGTAAATGATAATATTGCTTCTAAATATGAAAAGTTTCCAAATAATAACAGTACAACAATTTGCAATTATGAATGAATGTTGATTCTAACTTTAAACATATCTGTTAATATATACATACACAATGATGTTCATTCAATAAATAAGGGGAATTCTGTCTAAGAAGTTGGCTATATCAAGTATTATGTACATTTGCAGCAATTTCAAGGAAATCAATAGTGATGGGTTTTTACATTGCTTTAAGCATGGTTAACTTGACCTTCTTTAATGACTGCTGAGCCTAGAATTTTTTCTTTACCAGTAAGTTAATGTGTTTCCTGGTTTATTGTGGCTAACCCAAGTTTGCCCCATTTGTAAACATTTTTATTAAAATATGCTTCTCCATGTACATCACATATTATTCTGTAAATTTCAAATGGTTTGCACTTCTCAGCTGCCAAAAATTTCAAATGGTATGTACTTTGCAGCCACCAAAAATTTCAAATGGTTAGCACTTCTCAGCTGCCATAAATTTCAAATGGTATGTACTTCATAGCCACCCAAAATTTCAAATGGTTTGAACTTCCCAGCTACCAAAAATTTCAAATGGTATGTACTTCACAACCACCCAAACTTTCAAATGGTTTGCACTTCTCAGCTGCCAAAAATTTGATGATAGACTTGTGTTTGAATTGCCTTGAAGCAAATATTTTTGCAAGATTAAAATAATTTTTGCAATACACCAGTTCCAAACAATACAGAATTTACAGCTTTTTTCTGAAATTTCCCTTTTTTTTTTTGAATGATACATATAATATTTTCGTATAGAAGAGTTACAAGATACAAGTTAGGTTAGCAAAGAAACAGTTGTTAGTAATTAATGTACAGCACTGGGGCTATGATGATGCAGATGCATGAATAACACAAACTAGTTTATCAAGAAGGAATAACAAAATAGGAAACTGACTCTAGCTGAATGGGTACCAAGATGACATATATGGCCTCTTCCTGTTGTTGCTACCATTTTTCAACCCTGGGTTTGAGTATAGGTTTTTTTTCTTTCTTTTTTTTCTGCTTTTGGCCTCTGGTCGTGCTTAAAAATAAAAACAAAATATCGACTCCTTTCAAAGGGGAACAGTACTGGCTCATCCAGTAAACAAATAACATGAATGCAAGCAGTTTAAGTTTTTGAGCCATTTATTTTGGTTGTTAAGTGGGAAGGAGAGAGATAGAGAGGTTTTGGCCCTTAGTTAAAATCTTGTCAGCAATAGCAAACATAACTCTCAGCTGCCAGAATTCCTTCTGACCTGACTATCTTCTGATGACTTAGCTGGACTGCTGCCTCTCACTAACTGAATGAATCCAAAGAGAATTTTATTTATGATTTTCTTTGTCATTAAATCAGACTATTTTTCTGTTTCATTAGTTTTCTTGTTCTGATGCCCCGCCTCTGATGTTGACAGTTAATTGAGTTTATTTGTTTATCAGTTGCTCCTAATTAGTAATTGAATGCCTTAACCTGCAAAGTAATTTAATGTCTTAAGCCATTTAAGAGAGTCACTTAAAAAGAGATGGATCAACCAAGTGGTCAGATTAATCCACCCATTACTTCCCTTTTTTTCAAAAAAGCAATTTAACTGGAAAATGTCTTAAACTCAGTCAGGTAGTATCAAAAGGATATTCCAATTCCTTCACATAAATTGGGGAATGGATAATCCACACTAGTTTACCCAACTAATAAAACAGAAATGGAAAATGTAATCTAACCCTATGTACTTTAGAATGCTTCAACCAGGTGGTATGAAAAGGAAGCTCCAATCTTTACTTGTTAATTGTTCTAACAGACAATTCATATTTGTTTACACTTTCATTAAAGCAAAAAGTAATTTAACTTAATGTTGAATTGAACAAGCTCAGTGGGTTTTTTTATGAGGATCATTAGATAAGTTTCCAGACGTTTTTTCTACAGGCACTTTTATTGATAGTACACACATGAAACTCTAATCCCCTTCGAAGTAATCTTCTCAGGCTGCAATGCACTTGTTGTACCATTCTAACAACTTCTGGAAGGCCCCATGGAAGTCCTCTTGTGTGAAAGTGTCAATGACCTTCATCATAGCCTCTTTCATCTCCTCAATTATCTCGTAATGACAGCCTCTGAGCTTAGGGAATAACCAAAAGTCACAGGGAGCAAGGTTTGGACTATAGGGAGGCTGAGGAACTGTCTTGATGCCCATCTTGGTCAAATAGTCAGTGACAAGGATGGAGTTGTGGACTGGTGCATTGTCCTGATAGAAATGCCACTGATCCGATTTGAAGAGTACTGGCCTCTTCCCAAAGAATCTCTTCCTGAACTCCCTTAAAACCTCAACATAGTAACCCTAACCCTAACCCTTTGGCCAATCAACTCTGGTGTATTAACTTCCTTACTCCTCCCACACCTCTCATCATCCCTCACAGACTCCTTGCCTTCCTTGAATCTCTTATGCCACTCAAAAACTGGTACTTGATTCATGCAAGATGGTCGAAAAGTAGTCTGAAGCATTCCATACGTTTCTGTGGCATTTTTTCCAAGTTTAAAATGGAATTTTATTGCATATCATTCTTCCTCACGTCAAGATTGCATTTTTGAAATTCACCAGCTGTGACAATCAGGCTTTAGTAGAATGTATTCCAATTGCTGCTGTAGCTGTTCATTTGAAGCTGAAATCATAAAAATTGGTCAGTCATCTCATAAGATGTATAGCAATAATACACTGAATTTTCAAGTCTACAACAATTTTAAATGCCTGTACAAAAAAAGTCTGGAAACTTATTGAAAACACTACGTATATCTTTTCCAACAGGAAATCCCCTTTGTTAAACTTTTTCTTTAGAAAAAGCCAGGGTGAATGGGGATTTAAGAAAATGTAAATAATGTTAGATATCAGTTGTTGATGGATTGATTGATTTTAATGGCATGTCAATCTGCCTAAGGTTATTTTATGCCTAAAGGTTAGGAAATCCTGTTCATTGTACACATATATTTAGTTATTTTTATGAAGTTGTTTCTCCAGAGTTTTTTTTTAATACAATCCTATCAAATACAAGTAATTTTTAAAGTTTTTTTTTCCTTCATAGATAGGACCCTAACAGGTACTACTATTATGGACAAGAGCAGTCCTAGAAGTAAGAGCAATAAATGGGCACTCCACACTCCCCATCAATCTTCATAATTGGAGCCTCACCCCTAGATGCAGTTTAGGGGGCATTTTACCCCTCTGTAGGAAATAGAACCACCATATTCTAAGCCCTATCAACATGGCAGTGATATCTGTTATCTTTTGTCTACATGTAGGTAATAATTTATATATGTTACATCAAATGTAATACAGTTAAGCTTACTTTCAGAGGCTTGTTATTTGATCGCTCTGTATGAGGAGTAATCAATCAACATGACAACTAAATTTTACTCTAAAGAGTACAAAAAGGGATAAGTTGGGTTTTTTTTAAATATTTTTGTCCTTCTAATAAGTCTTTAACAAAGTTTCTGCATTAATGAACTTAGAAAGATGCGGAGATGGTCATAATATTTCCTTTTTAGCACAAATAAAATTTATTCAATGTCAGAAAAGAAGACGTTTCATAAATGAATCCCGAAGAAAGCTGTGACAATTTTTTCTTTGTCAAATATTTGCTTCTTTCAATGTCAAAAATCAGTAATTGGCTGAGTGCTGAACACACAATGAATCATAATGAAACTGAAAAACAAAATGGAACAATTCTAGGTGGAAGTGACATAACACTGTTTCTCTAAGTTCATGTTAATTTAACTTCTTTAAACTTTTATTTCATTTTTCTTATTTCATTTTAATAACACAAAAAATAGAAACTTACATTTTTGAAGATGATTACGACGACTTGTCATCAGCACTTAGAAAAATACAATGCCCTGTTAGAAGTATTTTTCATGAAGTCAGCAAAGTTTGTGATTTGAGGATATTTTCACATGAAGAGTGAAATCTTTTAGCTTGGGACCAAAGCATGAAAGACAAGCCTTTATATCATTTGGGGAAGTGCAAATGTGTCCTTTATCTTTGTTTATTTGATCATGTCTGCTTTTAATATTTGCTATTATATGCCTTCTTAGCTCTGTCAGTGGGCTTAGAATATGCTAACTGTATACCCTGAAGAGTGGTAAGGCCCTTCACAAAAAGGGGTGCCATGAGTATAACAGTAAACTGCATCTGGTGATGAGGCTCCAATTCTGGGAAGCTGAAGAGTGTGGAGTACACCTTTATTGTCATTACTCCCAGATCCACTCTGACCTAGAATGTTAGTACCTGTTTGGGTTACATTTATGGATCAAATAGACCAGTTTAAAATGTATTCATATTTGATCAGACCATGTGCAAAAAAAAACAACCCCTTGAGAAACAACTACACAAGAAATGTAAATATGAATGTAAAATGAATGTGATTTCCCAACCTCTCAGCATAAATAATCCTTGACAAGTTGACATGCCATCAAAATCAATCAACTATAAAAATACAACAGTTACAATGAATATAATACCACACAATCTTCTTAGAAGCATTTGCATTAAATCCATATCTACATAAGATTTTTGATGAAAAAAAAGGAAAGAAAATGTTACACAGGTTGTGCTAGATTAACAAGTGTTTCTTGAATATCTGACAGGATTTTGCACTCTAATTCCACCAGCGTATGTCTTTATTTTGCCAAGAACTACCAATCTGTCCGTCTCCTTGCAATTAAGGAAGCAAAAAAACGAGCCAAAAAAAGAAACGAGAGATAAGGCATGAGGAGATCTAAGACTGATTCTAGAATTAACCAGGAAATCATACAAGACATTTAATTAGTGACACTCAAGTGCTGTATGCCTCTATAATGACTATACTGTCTGTGTAGAAAATACTAGAGCAGGAATGTCTTGTGATCTCTCTTGAAAAACAGAATAACATTTCTGAGTGAACAACAATAATTATGGCACTGGAAATAAACTTTCTTTTTAAAATAAACATAGTTTAATTATGACACATTATTGAAGAAAACAATATTTGACAATATTTTAAATGATCTTTTGTATTTTAGTTTTCACTCAACATTTTTTGTGACTTTCTATTCTATTTAAGTCAGTTCTATTTCATTATTTTGAAAAATTCTATTTCATTAGGTAAAAACATTCTATTTCTTATTTAACTTATTTCCATTTTAATGTGCGAACGAGGATAGTTTGACAAAAGCAAGTTTGTAATTGGTTCAGACTGTGTATATGGAAAAGTTTTGCAAAACGTAAAGCCTAGCAGATAGGTTCATTAGATGAATGCATAAAAGAATAAATTTATTGAGTTTCTTATTTTTATCTTTCACAGATGGAATGTTAGTTTGCATTGAACAAATCAAATTTAGACTTTATTATTCACTTTTATGCATACACAGAGAAATGAAAGCATGTTACAAATACTCTGTATAAAGGAAGTCACAAATAATGGTTTTTACTACAGCAAATGAAATAAAACTACTTGTTAAATATTTATCTACCCTTAAAGAAGAAAGATAAATTCTTAAACTGTGATGACATTAGCTTAGTGTTAGGTATTTTTGATGTCTTTTTGGAAATTGTCTGTCTTTGTGAAGGGAATAAGTATTATAGTTAAATAAGAGGGCAGTTGTATGACCAACATATGAATTAACTATGTGTGTGCAATATCAGGAATACAATTTATCCAGGGCAAAATATCCTAAGTTGATATAAAACAACTTAATATTAATTTTTATCATCAGTAAATTTGAAATTGTTGTTATTCATTTCTGAAAGAATAGAATATTGCTGCAACTTTAAGTAAAAAATCTGTGATTCTATAATTTCTGACTTAAAGATATACCATAATTTGATGAGTTAGTATGGCAAATGTTTTGAGTAGAGACTTGACTTGTAGCTATCTGAGTGCCCATATAAAGGTCTTGAGAATATTTTGACCAAAAATGAAAAGAAGTTTCAGCTGCAAGCAGATAGTATCAAAGTCCCTGGACCCTAAGATAAAATAATTTTGAATTGTGAAGAAAATCAATAAATTCGGCATCATCTTTGGCTCCTTTAAGTGACCAAATGGTGGTGCTTTTCAAATAGAAGTGCTAAAAGCCCTAGTTAGCCCAGGGCAGAGGTTACACTCTTAAGTCTCATGTGGTGTTGCTGTCACCAGTGTTTCCCCAAAAGCAATTCTGGCCAGCTATTCAGTTTATGGAACTTTCAAAGAACATTTGTGGATAAAAGAGTAAATTAGAAAGCTTCATATGCATCCAAGAAATGTATCTAGGAATCTATTTGGAAGAAGAGAAATCTTATTATTACCATAAGCAGTGCATTGTCAGATAGTTTTTGAGTACTTTCTAAAATGTTCGGTTTTCAAAGATAATATTTAAGAAAAAAATTAGACTTAGTTTTAGAATAGAGGATTATAATTCATTACTTTTGAAAAAAATTTGAAAAATCATTTCTAAGAAGTAATGAACTTATCCCATAACTACAGGGGTGTTCATACTCTTATCCCATAACTACTACGTTGCAGTCCAAAATGTTAGCCACTGTACCATGGAGACTCCCCCTACAAAAAAAATTGATCTGAGTTGCCTAATGTTCTATTAAACAGGATTTTGAAATACTTTTCTTCATTCTTTGAAATAATAAAAATATATTTTTTCTTATCTATTACAAAAATTCACTTTATGTTTGTAATTGTAACTGAGTTCAAATGTTTGGCTTTACTTTTTATTTGCTTTCTTTTAAGATTAATTGTAAACACATGGTACTTGATACCTCCTTGCTTAACACACAGCAATATAAGGTACATATCAAGGGTAAAGTGGAGCAATCAAGGGAAAGGAGTAGTGCCTTCCCCTACATCTTGGTGTAGTAGCTATTGAAAAGGGAGCTTTTTGGTCACCCCCGACTACGTTCACCAACTTTACTTACTTATTTTAAGAAAACATAAGTTTTGGGTTTTTTTATTAGACCAATAATCAACTAAATTCTCTTTATATATATATATGCACATATAGCAGTTAGGTGGATTCTTTGTGAAAATCTAAATAAAACTTCTGTATAAAAACTAAACTTCTAGAATAAAATGATTGCTTGATTTCAATCGTATTCATGTTCACATTTTTTGTATAGTTGTTTCTTTGCACACAGTCCGATTGAACACAGATAATTTTTAAACAGGTCATAAATGGGACCCAAACAGGTACTACCACACTTTGTCAGACTGGGATTTAATATAATAGCAATGAAGGGGTACTCCACATTCCCCAGCTCTCCAAAACTGGAGCCTCACCATCAGGCGCTGTTTAGTGTCATATCCACGATACCACATTTTGAAAGGGGTCTTAGTCCTTTGTAGGGAATATAGTCAGCATAATGTTAACCCTCCCAGTAAGGTATAAAATAAGTATGACCTTCTACATCATTGACATTTTGGCTGATCTTGCACATTTTTTATTGAATTTTTCTTGAAATAATACACTTTATTTGGTTTATTTTTATGGCATATCTGTCTTCATGGATTATTTAATGTGAAATCCATCCTTGTAGAAGAACAGGAGTGATACTATTTAACTGGGAGGATAAAGGAGTTTCTGCCTTTTCTGAGAATTTTAGTCTGAAAGTGAACTAGTGTGAATGGAGTTCAAACTTACTTACTTTAAGGCCACAGTTAAGTACTTAAGCCATTATGCTACAGAGACTAATTCCAAAACAAGGCAGTTAAAATGTTCTTGGAAAATGAAACAATTTTCAATTCAGTCTGCCATTGAATAAAATTTATAATCTAAATTTAATTGCATTATTTGACTTATTCCTTAATGTACTGTGTTAGTTGCCGAATGGCACTAAATCCTCAATAAAAATTGTATTCTTTCTAGTACAAATTAAAGATGATATTTTCTTATTAATAAGCCTGAGCTAAAGAGTTATCCTAATAATTATTCAATGATTTTCATGTTTTTGCTTAACATTCATTTTGTCTATAAACAAAACTACAGAATTATCATATTATTTCATATTAAATTTAAAATTGTACTAATAAAACCAGTGACTGTTTGCTTGCTTGTATACATCCTATGAACCTGGCAAATGATTGAATACAACTGGCTCAAAATGATTCTATGAAGATGAATATAGTATAATGCTTGGGTTTCTTTTTTAAATGATATATCAACTTTCATGGGTTATTTAATGCCAAAGCCATCCTTGTAGAAGAACAGCAGTGATACTATTTATGTCTTTCCCTCAGGTATTAGTTGAAAAGTGAATATAATAGCTTACCTCGAGTTTGAATTTATTATGACATAGCAGATTGGCCACTACACCACAGGGACTACCCACCAAATATTAGTTAAGTTAATAGGGTTAAAACTAACCCTGTGGATTTTGTCAGAATATTGTTTGCTATATTATAATTTGTTATGTTTTTTTGTTTACATTGTAATTTTTGTAAAATGTTTTCTTTTAAATTAGGGAATTTATTCAATAATATTTAAGTCTTGATCACTTTTTCCCTCAAGCAATGTCTTAGGAAGTATTCCAATAAAAGCAATTCCTGTTAGATCACAATATATAAATTATCTAGAATTACATTGACGCTAACAAAGCTCACATATTTAATGCCAATATATTTATAATGATGTCATTTTTTTTGTTTTTTTACATTTACAAGGTGCATACGATAAGTTTCCAGACTTTTTCGTATGGGCATTTAAAATTGTCATAGACTCTTGAAAATTCAGTATGTTATTGCTATACATTATATTATGAGGAGACTGACCAATTTTTATGATTTCAGCTTCAAATGAACAGCTACAACAGGAATTGGAATATACCCTATTGTCACAGCTGGTGAATTTCAAAAATGCAATCTGACATTTTAGAAGAATGACATGCAATAAAATTCTGTTTTAAACTTGGAAAAAATGCCAGAGAAACGTATGGAATGCTTCAGACTGCGAGGGATGATGAGTGGTGTGGGAGGAGTAAGGAAGTCAATACACCAGAGTTGATTGGCCAAAGGGTTAGGGTTAGGGTTACTATGTTGAGGTTTTAAGGGAGTTCAGGAAGAGATTCCTAGGGAAGAGGCCAGCACTTTTCAAATCGGGTCAGTGGCATTTCCAGCAGGACAATGCACCAGTCCGCAATTCCATCCTTATCACTGACTATTTGAGCAAGATGGGCATCAAGATAGTTCCTCAGCCTCCCTATAGTCCAGACCTTGCTCAGAGTCTGTCGTTATGAGACAATTGAGGAGATGAAAGAGGCAGTGATGAAGGTCATTGACATGCTCACACGAAAGGACTTCCATGGGGCCTTACAGAAGTTGTTAGAACGGTACAACAAGTGCATTGCAGCTGGAGGAGATTACTTTGAAGGGGACAAGAGTTTCATGTGTGTACTATCAATAAAAGTGCCTGTAGAAAAAAATTTTCAAACAAGTTTTGTTAAAAACGATTACTTCAAAGGGGACTAGAGTTTCATATGTGTACTATCAATAAAAGTGCCTGTAGAAAAAAAGTCTGAAAACTTATTTAATGATCCTCGTATATATATATATATATATATATATATATATATATATATATATTCAAACAAGTTTTTTTAAAAACGATTACTTCAAAGGGGACTAGAGTTTCATGTGTGTACTATCAATAAAAGTGCCCATACGAAAAAAGTCTGGAAACTTATCGTATGCACCTCATACATGTTGTTCTTTGTACTTGTAAGTTCTTAAAAAATCATAAATTGATGCCTTCTCAGAAAATCTAAAAACGAATTGTTCTAATTTGAATAATTTTAATTTTCAAAATGTGGGTTTAAATTTCCTTTTTATTAGACAAAAATTAGCAAAAGTATGTTGCGTTTTGAATACATGAGCCAGCACCCTATCCAAAATACAACTATTGAGTTTCATATATATATATATATATATATATATATATATATTTATTTATTTATTTATTTATTTTAATGTCCTTCATTTCCTCACTTTATAAAAAAAAGTCACACAAACTTAGGTGTAGTGAGTATCGAGGGTACTGCACTTGCGCAGTCCTCTATTTCAGCAAAAACTACTGGTATAAAAATATCAAGATTTGGTATAGGCTAATCTTAGCTGCATAGCTAGCAATCAAGACATCATCTTTTTTTTATATAATTTGCTCACTTGTATATACATCTTTATTTAGATTTTAAATTTTAAAAAAATTAAAGATTCAGTTTCAGTGCTTTCTTATCATAACTTGTGTAAATTATTTATAAATTGAATACTTTATAGGTATTATAAATGTATATGACTATGACAGAAGTTTCTATTAATGTCTCTTGAAATTCATGTTATCAACTGACTAGTCAACTTCCACATCAACTTTTCTCTCTATTAATAGATCCATCTAGAATATTTGTAACCTCCCATATAATGTATGGTGGTCAGTAAGTTGATCAGTTCAGGCTCTTTGCCAGTTGAAGAATAAGAAAATATTTTGGTTGTCTTGGTAAGTAATCTCACAAAGAATGGCTCACTAAGATAATGTGCTGATACCTCATGTGGAAAGTGTATTGATAAGTCTTCACTAGTATAAAAGCTTGTCACGATATTTTCATACACAATTAGGCGATACATCATTTCAATTTCTTCATTCGATATCTTGTATATATTAAGGGAACAAAAATTGCTCTACTGAATGCATGACTTAATCTATTTTCTTTTGTAAAAATACATCAATGTATCTGTATGTAAACCTTAGGAAAATCCGTGTAAAACTAAAAATGTATTTTTGTGTTTCTTTCTCTTTCCACACATATATCAACAGATGATGAATACGATAACTTATATATAATGTTTATATGTAATAGTGAATATGAAGAAATATAGGCATATCTGTATATGGAAAAACATTTTTTTTTTAGATTTATACAAGTCTTCAAGTATATAAACTTATATTTTGTATTACGTGTGTGTGTGTGTGTGTGTGTGTGTGTGTGTGTGTGTGTGTGTGTGTGTGTGTGTGTGTGTGTGTGTGTGTGTATAATCATCATCAAAGCATGATGACAGCATGGATTCTTTTGCCTTTGTCTTTCTCTCACCATCCGTCCTTATCAGTTATCACTCTTGCCAAGTCCTCATGTTAGCATCAAGTGTTTTCACAGAGACAATGAATGTAAAATTTTGCCGGTTGAGCAACACTGGCATGTCAAATTCATAAGCCGTATTTTTCAATTGACTCATATATGTCTATATAATATAATACGAAAAGATAAATGTAAATGAGAAAATTTTACAAGATAAAGTGCTCAATGTCTCTACAGCAGAACAGGTATACAAGTGAGAAAAATATCAAATTATGAATATAACTCTTGTTACTTCATGTAATGTTTACAATCAGCAAACAGAAAAGGTTGTAAATTGATCAGTTCAGACTCTTTGTTAGTCAAAGAAAATATATCTCTATGTGTGTGCATGTGTTTACTTCAGTAGCAGTCCTTTCTTAATATAAGTTTGCTAAAAGATAAGGAATGTCTTTTTAATTTATTAGTTATTTTTTGTTTACTTATAAGTGAATACATGTAAATTCAATGAATGAAAATATTACCCAAAGGTTTATGATCTAGGGATTTTGATCATACTTGTTGACATTATCAGGGAAGAACTGGGGATATTTTTTGTATTTTTAATTTGTAAATACATTTAAATGTGGCATTATAACATTTGCTATTTGTTCACTTTGATAATATCATACATGAAGCAACTTATAATAAAATTCTTCCTTAAGTTAAATGCAGCAACCAAATGTTAAATATATCTAAAACTCCAATGCTTAAAATGAAAAACAATCTTATTTACTTTGGAATTCTTTGATTTTATCCTCAGTTTCAAGAACCAGAAGCTTAAAAAAATGGTGTTATTTTTTTTACAATGAATGTTTTACAGTATAGACATTTTGTTTATTGATATTTGCTGCATACTAATGAATATATTATTGCTAAGCAAGTTTACCAACAGGATAAGCTGATTGTTTTTGGTACAACATATGTATGTATTCACTAAACCCCTTAGCTATGGTCAGAATGTGACACAAGGTAAATTTTTAAGTGGAGAAAAGTCAGTTTGAATTCAGTGTTTTTCATCTCTTAGATTGGTTGCCATACCAAAGTAAAAGAACCCAGTCTGCCTTACTATTTACTCATAGCTGGTGGGAGAACAAATGGATTCATGCCTTTTCCCAGGGTCTTTGCATAAAGTGAAATACAAACAACCTCATCCAGTTTTTGTACTTGAGCCACCAATCACATTTCCTGTTATGATAACCATTATGCTATGTGTGCCTCCATACAAAATATGTATCTTATGCTGTTGTTGTGGTTAACAAGTTAAACTTACAACTGTTCAATCCCTTAATAATGTTTCGGACAACTGGATTTATGCTCAGGTTAGAGATATTAGATTGACACAAGTTAAAATTTTTTGTTTATCTAATAGTACTCATGTTCCATAGGCTTACAATGTTCATCTGAAAATACTCATGTCACATAGGTTTACGATGTTCATCTGAAAATACTCATGTCACATAGGTTGATGATGTTCATCTGAAAATACTCATGTCACATAGGTTTACGATGTTCATCTGAAAATACTCATGTCACATAGGTTGATGATGTTCATCTGAAAATACTCATGTCACATAGGTTTACGATGTTCATCTGAAAATACTCATGTCACATAGGTTTACGATGTTCATCTGAAAGTACTCATATGCTATAGGTTTACAATGTTCATCTGAAAGTACTCATGTCCCATAGGTTTATGAATCTAATTGGATAACTCAAAAGGTTTCTCAATATTTTGGTACATGTTAGTTTACAGTGCAGTTGAAGTGGGGAAAGGTACCAACCCTGCTTGATAATATCATGGTAATTGATGTACTGACATATTTTGCATTGCTTCACTCTATATAGGATTTGAAAGCCTCACAGATGAAGGTGAAATGTAATGGGAACTTATACTTGATGAGTTTGAACTGAGTGATAATGCTGTAGAATCAATCAAAAACATTCATTGTGTCAAAGGTGAAGGTGCAGTTAATCACAGAATAGTAACCAGATGCTTGAGGGGTGTCCTCATGGCGTAATGGTTTAAGCAATGGACTGCAGAATCGTAGTAAGCAAGTTCGTACTCCAGTTGCGCTATTACGTTCACTTTCGGGCAAATACCCTTGGGAAAGGTATGAACCCCCTTATCCTCCCAGCTATGGGTTAAATAGTACCACTACTGTTCTTCTAGGAGAATAGCTGTGGCATTAAATAACCAACAAAGGTTGATATGCCATTAAAAACAAAGAAACCAAACCAAACCAGATGGTTGAAGAAATTTTAATTAGCTTATAAGAATTTCAATGATCAGGCAAGGTCTGGTAAGCCTAAAACCATAGATTCTAAAGCTCTAATGCAAGCTATATAGGCAAGTCTAACAAGTAGCTTTCAGTAAGTATCACATGAGCTTGGCAGCTCACCATCCAATATCGTTTTTTACCTTCATGACCTCAGTAAAAGCATTCAGAGATGCAGAATTCTGACTCATATTATCAAAATATTGCAAAACTTTTGACTTACCATGGTATTTCAGTATTAGTTGAATTTGTAGCGATGTTTCTAGAGATATTTCAATCCCACATGAATATGTTCACAGGACACTATAATTCTCATCCGTTCCTGATGAGCAGAAAAGCAAATCAAGCTAGAAATTTGTGAACTATTGTGTTTTATAACAAAAAAGTAAAATTTCTTGTGCTTTTTTTCACCTACCTTGTATAAGAAAGTATAAATAATTTAATACTTGAATAACACATTATGTGCAGCCTTTTAATAAGAATTACCAGTATCATCATCATCATCATCATCATCATGTCATGCCACTAGCATGGATATCCCTGACCCTCTCTCGCTACTTCTCCCTATCATTCATTGCTTTTGGCAGGTCTTCAGGTCTACATCCCGTATCCTCACATAGCTGCTGCATGTATGTTCGAGCTGGTCATCCTGCTTTTGCTTGGCCATATGCAGGGGTCCATAGGAGTACATCACTGATGAGTTCGTCCTTGCTTCTCCAGAATCAGCTTTGATAAAAAAAAAAATTTATTAATGTCTGTGGATAGACACATGATAGAAGTAGAAATCCATTTTTGTGGAGCATCATTGAAAGATCAGAAAGTTATTCGCTTAACTTCCTAACCACAACTACAGCACCAGATATATCAGTTGTGCCAAAAGCTATCAGCTTAGCCTGCTGGTAAATTTGCTTGGCAATGATATTTGTATATGAAAATCAAAAGGGATCAAAACTAAAGTTTCGTTGATTATTTAGTGCAGTCAGCCAACAATTATTGTTTAAAAGAAGGAGCCGTATATTTTATTACTTGCCATCTTGTATCCCAATAAATCTTTATCTTCCTACTGAAATAGAATTAATTATTTTTAGGCACATTTAACAATTACTTGTGATTCACAGTTGATAACATTTCAGAAATGTTTTCATCTTGATGAAGAATTATTCTTTGTTACTTTTCTGGCTTAATATTTTATTTTTTTTTTTATTTAGCGTAAGCATTTAACAAAAACATGTCATGAAACCAGATTTTTAAAATTTTACTTCCACACTAGAATACCAATAATAGCAAAATGATAAGAACCTTGAAGCTCTTAAAATGTTTCTGTTAAAAATGAAGTCGTAAGCATTTCTCTGCAGAATTCTGCAGACTAAAATTTAAAAATGAAATAAATTTTTGTTACACTTAATGTATTGATATTTAAGCAACCACAAAGAAATGAGCAGTTATCTTGCTCCATCTTTGAGTCAATGAAACATAGTGGTACATATTAAGAGTTGAGGGAGAATAATTTACACTTGACAATATTTTATTAATATATTGGTTTTGGTTGTTGCTAAGGAGGAGGATATTTAGTTGCATCCCCACTCAATAAAGTTCAATATTAACATTAGTATATTAATTGAATACTTAAAATGGAAGAAAAGACAATACAAGCTCATTTGCACTTAAAAGAACATTTTATATATATATAATATACATGCAAGAAGTATCGACAAAAATATACAACTGTGTCCAGACATATAAAATATGCACATATTGTTCGATGAACAAGCAGCATATGAAAGGGGTGGAAAAAGGATATAAAGTTTTATTTGATATAGATGGCAGAAAAATTATATGGTAACACCTGGCTGGTTTTATTGTATCATGGTCAGACAGGATACCCATCCCTTTATTTCTAGTGACCAACAATGGATATTCCCTTTCAGCTAAGGAAACAAATATTTGTTGTCTTCTTAGAATGGTATTTTAGTTTAGAAATTAGCTGTTAATGGCCTGAAAGTTGCAAAATTACTATTGCTGTTTCTTAAAATTTGGAGGAAATTTCAACTTTTAAGAATTTCAAATGTTGTAGACATCTATTTGATGTTTCATACCAGCAGAAGCAAAATTTTAAAAAAAATATTATTACCAATATTATAGAACAGTAAAAAAAATTAATGATTTTATAAGAAGAAACATCAAGTGATTCAAAACCTTGAATTACAATGAAATATAAATTACTATTTTTGTAAGTAAATCTTGGTAAAATTTTATAATGCAATCTTTCTTTTAAAAGTTTTCAAATTCACATTAACTTCATTAATTTTATTTTATCAAATCCACTTTTGACATTCCTGTTAAAAATGGAATGCAGTGATAGATTAGGAATTAGTTAAAAAGAAAGCTTTATCAAAAAGATTTTTAATTATACTTGGATTCTTTCCTTTCCTGTTGCATTATGGGAATTAGAGATCTAAACCAAAGTTTCCTTGATTATATAGTGCAATCAGCCAACGAGTATTATTTGAAAAAAGGAGCTGCATATTTTATTACCTGCCATCATGTATCTCATCAAATCTTCAAATTTGTTTTTGTTTTGTTTTGGGTTTTTTTATTCATTTTTTTTTTTGCATGTAGTCTCTCTGCAAATCTTACCCAACTCTCATCAATTTGATATCATTTACTCATTCTTTTTCTGATTCTTGTATCATAATTATCATCATTTTTTATCCCATGTGGTACACAATCAACCTTGAGGCATGATTATGTGAAAATACATGTTTCTTTAACAAGAGTAGCAGTCTGTTGTAATTATCAGTTGTTCTTAACAATCACACATATGGATGCCTTCATTTCCATCAGAATGAATCATTCTTGTCTGCATTCAATGATTCCTTGACTTTGCTTAAATTCTAGATAAGTCTCTGCCTGTCAAACTTTATTTCCTTTAAACATTTGAATTTTTATATTCATTCAAAGTTATGTTAGTATTTCAATATCAATTACAATACAGTCTTCTTCTTCTTCTTCTTCTTCTTCTTCTTCTTCTTCTTCTTCTTCTTCTTCTTCTTCTTCTTCTTTCATGGTTGATAAGCTTGTCCAATTCTAATTCATTTCACATAAAATATTCTTTTTTCATTTACTATTTTCTTTTTCTCAAATAGATTTATTCATCAGTAAAATAAGATTTTAAAAATTGTACCTGAATCTACACAGCAACTTTCTTCCACTGAAAGTGCAAAAGAATCAGAGTTGATTATGAGGAAAATAGAAGAGGTGGATTGTCACTAATACTAAAATATTTGGTATTTGATCCATCTATTTATTAAGTTTGCTTAAATAATTATGTATTTATAATAACATGTTTTTAGACAAAAACATGAAACAAAAGGATAATGGCAAGTTCTGACACACTTAAAAGACATAAATCAGATATCATTAAGTTCTATATTAATGTAATTGTTATTGAAATTTAGAAAATGCCAAATTTTTTCCATTGTTCTAATAAAGGCTTTTAGAATGCTTTCCTAAAGGAAATGGCTGACTCCATGTTTTGATTTTATAGTAAAATTGAGGAAGAAAGAAGAGCATAGTTAGGTGTAAGAAAATAGAATTACATTAATTAAGAACAGAATTTATAAAGCTTTTCTTTCTAACGTTGGTTAAATTAGTGTTTGCATCAAGAAAGAAGTTTATCTTTAAAAAATTATTGTAAAAAAAATAATAAAATGCATTAATACAAAAATTGAAAAATTAATGCATTTTTCTAAGAAACTATAGGAAACATTTTCATTCATATATTTGTGAATAAAACATTCAAATATTATTATATGAGAATTTTCTCTGATGGTTTTAAATATTAAAAAAAATCTTCTTATTCTTTTTCATGAAATTACAATTTCAAGAAGAACTGCCAAACATTTTAAATTTTTTTAATCATTAAGTTAAAAAAAACCCTTTAAATCAACAAACTGAAATACAGGGTGTCTCAATATACATGGGACCCATGTGACAGCTAATAATTCTACTAATAATAATGTGGTCTTCTTTTAAGTTTCAGTTTTGAAAATAGTATACTATAACAACAATTAATCCTTGATCACAATGCTTTGGACAAGAGAAGAAAAATATTTTGCATTACTACTTATTTGGAGATGAAATCATTTAAAGGTGTCTTAAAATAGATTTAACCCATTAATATGATAATGATTCATTACTGAGACAAGAAACTGTAAAAAAAAAAAAGATTGCATATCCTGGAAGTTGATATGAAAACATTGAAAAAAACATTAATTTAATGTCTCTAGCTCGAAGGATGTATTTTTACAGGATGTGTTCCAAATGGCCACCATTGCACTTGTCCCAATGATAAATCATGATCATATTAATGGATTGCATCAAATTTGAGACACCCTGTATTTTTCTCCAAATAAGAAATATCAATATAGCAGTTTCTTAAATTTTCATAAATTATAAAAAATTACAAATGTTAATTATATATAGAAAATAAACTATAACTGGGAAGAGTTTATCATCTATAGTTGCATGCTCTTGTGTTGTAATTGTCATTGTCATAGAAAGTAAACTTGGCTATTTGGTTTCAATTCCTAATGAAAGCTGTTTAGCTTTACACCAGTTGTAGACCAGGAAACGGATGGGCTCAGCCCAGCAATTCCTGCCCAAAAGATGCTACATTAGTGGTGCCTTTAGGACCAAAATAGGTTATGGAAACAATAAACATCTACAGTTGACCAAATAGTTTGATGTTGAGATGTCCATATTAGATATGTATACTTATTGTACCTCAGAACAGATTGTATTATTTTTTATTTATAGATAAAGAGGAACTTTTGTGACATTGGGCTTCTGTAGTTTTATCTATTGTCCAATTTTCCTTGCTGTTGCCCACAATGCAGCTTCATCTCTATGCATGAATTTTTTAAATTCCCCTAGTGACTTATCCTTAAGACATCTAATTATTCAAAGTTGCACCTTTTGTTGTATGAGGTTATTTTTGTGGAGAAGTTTAGTAAAATAATTATAAATGGGGCCTCTGTTTGCTCTCTTTAGTCTTTCACTAACAGAAACAGATTAAATAAATGTAACAAAACATGTACATTTGAAATAACAAACAAAAAGAGGTCTGCGTAAAAAACAGCTTTTTTTTAATGAGACAGGGAAAACTCAAAATGTTATACTTTTAAAATAATGCTTTTAAGTATATTGGGACAAGAAAACGTTTCATGTCTTTGAAAAGGTCAATTGCTTGTATGCAAAGGTTTCAGCAAAGCTCTTAAATTTTCTGTCATTCTGTTAAATTGGTAGCAAGTTAGAAAAAAAAATTGATTTTTGTTTTGGTGCCTTTCTGGCTAGAAATTAAGGGACCAAGATGTTGACTGCTAGAATTGATGCAGCTCATGTGTATTGAAAAACAACTGAATGTGTGTAAATACATGGGTTAACCCACTACTGAATCATTACAATAAACAAGGCTAATTCCAAATATGCTACAGACAAATAAAGTTACAGGGCTATGGTGAATGAATTCAAACTGCATCCACTGTTTTATCTCCCAAGCAATGGTAATTTCTCTTGGCATTCTGCTCACAATGATATCATAAAGCATGGTTTGGACACAGCTGGATTTCTCTTGAAAGCCAGTGGGATTAGATCAAGAGGACAATAAAAGACCAGATGACATGATGAGTTTTCCATTCTAAGATGACAAATCTCTTATGAGATGCTACCATTGGTGATACCTTCTCAGTGTGTAATTTGATTAAATCAGAAATGGATCCCGACAATGTCACCAGGATTGTCAGTTGGCTTAGAACTGTTCAGTTTTGGACATATTGTATTTGAAATGTCTGGTGTCCAAAGCCTTCAAACAGCCTACTCAGCTAGATTTGTTTAAAGACTGCTGGCTTTAGGAACAAGTCCTGAGAGGTTAAATAGTTGTTTCAAAGAGTTTTCTTTAACATTCTTAGGGTCAAGACATTTTCATTTCTTTCATCTCAGATTTGTCCTAAAAGCATTTTTTTTTGTAATCACATCCTTACTTTATTAAGTGAAAAAATTCACCATCAATTTTCACAAATATCTCTGGTTCATGAGTACACAAACATTTTTTTTACATATCAGAACCATTTTCAGAAGACATTGAATCAGAATATGATTTTGGGATCTAATTATAGTTTTTGAGAAGCTGAACATATATATGCATTGAGAAATTGCGTTTATCTTATACCAAATTGAAAGAAATGAAATATTCTTAAAAGAACAAATGAAAGCGGTAATCCTAAAATGTCTTCAAATAAAAAGCAACATTGTGTAATTCATCTTAGTCTTGAATGTGAAAAAATTTATATTCCCCTTTAAGCAAGTGTCTTGAAAATATTTAGTTAGACACCAAAAATGTGAGATGTTCAGTAAATATGAATGGAAACTTTTGGATGTTAGAATAATAAGAAATAGAATTACAATAAATATAATTAGTTTTTGCTTGTTTTTGACAGTTAAGCAAATTATCTGTCCAGTTTGAAAGCCATGTATTTGGTTGGGTATTAAATATTCAGTTAGTATTGTCTTGTAGTGGCATTCATTCTGTTCATTGCCTGTTAGATGATTTAATTCTAGATGTCAGTTTTATTCTTTGGTATTAATTGGTTAAAATAGTTTCAGCAAAAATAGAATAAATGGTGTGCTTGCCATTTTTATTCAAACTGCTGTTGTTGCTGCACAAGGTCTTATGACCAGATTCTTTATTGGTGTGCAACCATGTTTGAACAGTTCATGTCAGATCAATTTACAGAACTAAGTTTTACATGCAAATAGGTATGAGCATGCAGATGGGAGTAGAAGTAATATGTGATCAATGTGTGTGTGTGTATATGTGTGTATATGTAACAGACTTAGCTATATGGAAGTTTATAAGTAACTGGGTTTTTATGATGGATTATATATAACATTATAATGCTATAAATAGGATGGTTGCAGTCTACATTTAATGCATTCATTCCATTTTATGAATATGTTTGCTTTATGCACCAGTTTGTATGCTAAAAGTCTTTAACTGGTTTTTGTTCTTATGCCTGTTTTTAAGCATGATTCAATATAAGTACTGAGGTTATGAGGTCTGAATATCTGTGCATAACCAGAAGCTGTCATATATAGCATTAATCTGATTTAGATTTATAAGCACATGATTAGTCGAGGGAATTTTTGCTACCAGTTGGTATATTTGTGTATTTACACACACATCAATATCACAAATATATGGACTGCAAAAGAAACTATGTTAAAAAATAAACCTCATTTGGTCATATTCCATGAGGGTATCTTGGTCAGCCTATGAACTTTTTAATTGAGAGTCATTCAATAAATAAGAGGAATTCTTTTTAAAAAAAGTTCTGTTTTTCTATAAATGTAAACTCTGTATTCTTTTAATCTTGCAGAAATATTTGTTTTGAGACTATTCGTAATGGCTGCAAATTAAGCAGAGTACTCCAGGCTTGAATAGAGGTCTGTCATAAAACTTTAAGTGGCTAAGAAGTGCAACCTATGTGAAATTTATAGAAGAATATGCGATGTGTACAGAATAGCATGTTTTAGTCAAAAAATGTCAATACATGTTGTAAACAAACATGGTAAATATGAGTTAGCCAATACCAGCCTGAGTTGAAAAGACGGTCCCTGAAATGGAAACACACTATGACTCTCTGGTAAAGAAAAGGTTCTGGGCACAGTGGTCAGAACATCATGCTAGGACCCATCACTGTTTGTTACCTTGAAAAAAGTTTAACTGTAAAGATTACTTCCTATTGTCAACTCATTCAGCAAAATTGACTATTTATTGAATTTAATTCCAATCATCATGAGAAATAATCAATGAATGAATTATAGAACATTCATTCCTAACAAATCATTGTGTAGACAATTCATCGCAACTTGTTTAACAGTATTGATACCAGATCCATATTGTGAAAAAAGGATTTAATTTTTAGATTAAAATGATAGAGGTGAATTAAGTATAGCAGTTATTGGCATAGAAAATGGAATTTGCAGCTCAAGATCAAATCCTGTACAAAGCTGATAGTATTTCCCTTTGAACAAATGCCATTTGGAAAGGAATGAATCCATTTGTTCAAGGAAAAGGAAAGCTCTGAATTCAAACCAGATCTTTATTCATTTTTAAAGAATTATAAATACAAAAGACTAGAATAATTTTTGTTTTGTAAAAAATGAGCAAAATCAAAATTTTTCAGTGAATTTAGAAAAATATTGAGGTATAATTAAAAAAAAACATTAAAGCTTAATTTTTTTTATTTTATAATTAAAAAAAAATATGTGTGCATTGCTGAAAGACATATAAAATGATGACATTTAGATGAGTCTGTGCTAATATAAAGAAAATGAAGAAGACTATTTCAATGCTTTTTTTTTTAACAAAGAAGTTTTGACAAATCAAAGGATTGTTCAAATGCAGCACCATTCTTATTCATCAGATACACCTCTATGCAACTTAGTTGATTTATATTTGTTGTTCAGTCTGCTGGGGCTGTAGAATACTCTGACTGCACCTCTGAAGAAGGATAAGACTCCCCTCAATGAGTGTCCTGGATATGATACTAAACAATGCAGAGTACCCCTTTATTGCCATCACTCCCAGGTCCATGCTGGTCTGGAGTGGTAGCACCTGATAGAGTCTTATCTATGGGTCAAATAGAACTAAACTGTGGTCTTGTGCTAAACTGAATTGTTTGAAATGGAACTGTTTCTTGACATTAAAACTGAGTACTTACACTAAACTGAATTGTTTGAAATAGAACTGTTTTTGACATTTAAACTGCATACTTATATGTATAAAATGGATTTGGCATTAATATCCTACAATGGTTGATGAGCCATAAAACTAAACTAAATCATTTATGTCTGAGTAAATACAGCTTCAATCTTGATACTTTTTGAACATACCAAGTATTTTTCTGATAATTAAAGTGGGAGATAGAAAAATTTAATTTGGTTAACATAGAAAAAAGAAATTATCATATATTTTCAAAATAGTTTTATATTACATTGAAATGCTAGCTTTCTCTAAGAAAAGAGACATAATTCTGTTATTTTTTTAAACAAAATTTCCATTTGTTACAAAGCGACCATGATTCTCTTTTGATGTCTCATTGATGTACAATTTGCTGAAAGAGTAAAGTACATGAGAACTGGGTGATTGTCATCTTAGCCTGCGTAATTTTGGCAAGATCTTTATTGTAAGCATTGTCTTATGCATTAGTGAGATTTTCTGATTTCTTTTAGCTTATACTCATATGATTGCACAACTTTCAATAAATAAGTTTCAGAATGAGAAAATTTATTTTTGTAATTAAAAAAAAAAATGAATAGTTATAAAAGACCAAAACCAAATATAAAATAGTACAAAAAGCTGAATGGTATATAAACTATATACTTAAATGATGATTGTATTGCTTTTTCCCATCCAACTGAAAGCCAAAAGTATTTCCTTCAGAAGAGTAAGAATAGATTACCACCTACTGCTTTCCTTCTCTCCAGCAATTGCAATAATCTTCTACTTCTTCAATAATCACCTGCTACAAACCCATATTTAATGGTTCCTTTCTTCTCTTATTTTTCTTTTTTTTTTCTCTATATATACAAAAATAGGTACACTCTAATGCACTGCAAAAAAAAAAACACGAGATACATATATGGATTAATAATAATAATAATAATAATAATAATAATAATAATAATATCTTCTTAGAACAACCAAACAAGAAATCATAACTATGATGTAACAAACCATATATAATGTGAAAAATTAATTGTGCCAAAATAATGATTTTAAAAGAGTTCTTACAAATTATTATAGTATATAGGTTTTTTCTTCTTTGTTTTAGTCATGATGACTAGATGCTAGCAAGTTATGCCATACACATGTTAAGTCTGTATCATTACCTTATTTCAAGTAGTCATTGATAGATTTGATTACAGTGGTGTTCCTTTGGAATATGGTAAACTTATTAGGGTTGAACTTTTTGCCTTTTTATGTGTCAATTCACAAACCCTTATTTTTGTACATCTTTTTTAAGAATAACACATATTTCTTTTGGATTCGAACTCCTATTTATTTGTAATTACGATTATACAAGCTGCTAATTTGGATGATTAAAATAACATTTTTGTCTGTCAAAAATTAATGTAGATTTTCAAATTCATCATATAATTAGAAAATATAATAAAATATTGAATTTTTCAAATTGACTGTGTGGAGATGGTGTATCTAATAATCTGACTGACTAAAAACATGACAGATAAATTGGCAACCAACTCATCTATTTCTCTGTATTCTATAACTCTCTTAAAGTGTTTTTTTTTGTTTCAATTTAGTTTCTTTTTATGAAAATAAACTTAATTTGAAGGCTTTAAAATGTGAATAAAGTTTAAAATAAAACAAATATTAAAATAGAGAAATAAAATAAAATTTATCAATTCTGCTTCTATCAAAAAGTTCAATTCTCAGAGCCAACCCCCACCCACTCTTTTAGAGCCTTGCGAATCCATGAAACAAACGTACATTTTGCAGCCTCCATAAAGTAAACAATTCCATAATCAACAGTTTTTACTGTAATAATTTGTGGGCTTGATAAAAAAAAAAAACATTCCACAAGAGAAGCCCATAAACTCACTGAATATTTTTTGAAACAAAGGCAAGTGAGTCTTTGAATTATATTTCCTATGCAATTTTTTTTATTGATATATAATCTGTTTGATCATTCCCATGAGTCTCAGGTTGCTTACAGTACCTGCTCTTACAAAATGGTTACCCATCTAACTATGAAACAGACTCATCATTGCTTTGTTTTTATGATCTGATGGGAACTAATGCTTTCAGTATGGCTTCATTCAAAGAGATCTGTATGACTTTATTGAACTGAGAATGCATGTTAGTTTGCAATACTTATTATAAAAGTTAGACAGAATTGTCCAAAATTGAGTTGTTTTTTAAATTAATACTACAGCTTGACGTATGAGATGGTTAAATGTGAAAGAATAACATTACAAGTTTGCATAAATAACAGTTGTTGCAAGATAATTATTGGGAAAAGAAGTATTTATCTAATTCCAACAGATTTGACTTTGTCTATATCCTATTTAAACTTTACTTCATTATGACAAAGGTTGTTTACTGAAACTTAGAAAGTAATCAGTTTTCTTTGAAATCATAAGATGTGTCTAATTTGGCCAAACAACCTACTCAGACAAATTAAATAGAAATAAATTAAAACCAGGTGATTGTAGAGGAAGAAAAATTCAACAAAGAAAGCCCTGTAAATATAAAGGAGAAATGAGTTTCTTATGAGGCTTGTAGAACTGTTGCAAAAAGAGTGATCTGAATATGATTGTCTGCCGCCAAGCATTTAGTAATAGATGTTGATGTGTACACTCCAGCCAATCTAAACAACAAATGACCTGAGCTGCTTTGCTCCACCTCTTATAATCTTTTGAATTTCAATACAAGAGACAAGGAATTGAGATTTAATGCTTCTGGTTTATCTCAATATTTTTTTTGTCTTTAGTTAAGATAGAAGAGTAGAAGAACCTTTTATGGTTCCCTGATTTTAAAGATCACCTAAATGAAGAAAATAAATTTTCTTTCTTATACCATCATCTAATCATGTGAACAACAACAAAGCCTCTTTCTTTGCATTGATCCTTTAACTGGAAGTCACCCCAATCAGTGCTACAGAAACAGATAAATACACCAAAATTTATTCTCTCTCCCTTTAAGGAATGTTTAGACAACAAAAATACTTTGTGTATTTCTCATAAATACTCTAGTTTGTTAACCTATGTGTTTGTCATCATTTCTTTCAACTCAGGTCTTGGCTCTTTGCAGTCCTTAACCATATATAATCCTCAACACCTAAAGAATCATCTGTTCTTACCTTTTGCCCCTTTTTGTAACCTTACTATTTGCACCTTGTTGCTTCCCATCATTTTGTCACATACTGACTACCATTCTAAGTTCATGAGACTAATGATTGATCAATACCTCATTATTTATTATAATGTCCTTGGGACCATAGTTTCTAAGTTTGGCAATTGCTGGAAGGCTCTTGAAAACTGGTCACAAAATTAATCTTTACAATTCTCTCCAACACAAATCCTGTCAACTTAGAGCTCATTTGGTGTATACATCTATCCACTCACCAGTTCATCTCATCTTTCCATGAATGCCTCTTTTAACCTGGCTTTGATTTTTTTTTTCTTTTTGCATATGCCTGATCTTTCTCACTCATTTCTAAGGAGAGCACTGATGCATCTCCTACTAGCTGTAATGGCCTGAAGCTAGCAAAGTCTAAGATGTCTTGAAGCTTTGCCACTAATTTCATAGCGTTGATCCCAAGTGACAACCATATCACTTTCAATATTGAGCAGCCTCACCAGATCATTACTTAATCTGATCCTCTATGCCATTCTGTATCTCTTACTGTGGAAATAGTCTTTTGTTTTCAATAAGTCTGCCAACCAGTTGCCAAGTGTTAAGCAATAGACTGGCTAAATTTGACATTATCCAAACATTAAAGGACCCGAGCTCCTTTGTTCCACTTGTTTCATGATAATCAGTTTTTGCCTCTTTCCTGTTTCAAAGGCAACAAACTGGGACCTTATACTCTTGGTTTAAACATTCCACCTTTTTGTCTTTGGTCAAAATGAATGGGCATAAGTACCTTTCATATGACGAACATATAATATTTTGGGGTTTCCTTACATCTTATTGTATCTGGAAATCATTGAAAATTAACATTATTTTAAATAGATTTTCAAAACTTACAGCAATTTGTAGCCTTGTTGACTGAATACACTGGCTGTACCCCCTAAATGATAGAATATCTCAAAAAGGAAGAGTTACCTTGGCTATAACATGAAACTGCTTCTGATGATGTGGCCCATTTTCTGAAGATCTGGGGATTGTGGAGTACCCCTCCTTTGCCATTACTGCAAAGTCCTCTCATATCCTGAGTTAGTGTACATTTTAGCACCCTGCCCCCTCAATCAGTCAAAGAGATCCATTTAAAAATTATTGGTATTCAGTAGCATCATGTTCCAAAAAAAAAAAGAAACTTACAAGAAACAACTACACAAAAACTGTAAATATGAATAAACACTGAATGACATTGACTAACCTCAAGGCCTAAAAATAACCCTTGATGGGCTGACAAGCCATTAAAATCAATCAACTCAGTAAATAATATCAAAATTACTACCTTATGTACTAGTAAATTTAGAAACATTTTTTTTTTATATAAAAAGAAAATATTCTTTTCAGTAGGAAAGAAAAATAGACATTAGATACTGTTTTTTTTTTGTTGTTTTTTTAATTCTTAACTTGCACACTTTGAAGCTTTGTTGATATAAAGTTCAGACTTCACATGATTTAGAAAAAAAAAATGCTGAACACAAACACACACACACAAACACACACCCACACACACACACACACACACACACACATATATATATATATATATATATCTATAATATATATATATATATATATATATATATATATATATATATATATATACTTCATGTTCTTTGATAATTTTAGATTTTTAATTTTTGTTTTCCACTAATTATTTTATTTGTGTTGGTGGCTTAAAGTATTTTTTTCTTATTTCTACTTTTTAAATTTTTATGTTTTATATTTCTCTTTATTGTTTAGAAAATTTTTTTCCTCTTTTGTTTTATTGTTTTCTTGGTTTTTCTTATTCAAAATTTTTCCTTTATTTAAATTTTTTTTTTTTTTTGTTTTATGCATTTTTATAGTACTTATTTTTTTGACTGCTTTTTTGTTTTATTTTTCTAAATGCTTTGTCTGTGTTTGGAAATTTTATTCATATTTATTAGTGGATTTTTATGATAAATTTTCCTTTAAATCTTTTTTAGCATTTTGATTTTTCTTTCACATTGCCTGTCTTTCCTTACCAAGCTTCCTGGAAAATAGTTATTGAGTCTATTCTTGATCTATGAGCATTTTCCGGAAATAAAAAGGTTACATTTGGTTTCCAAGAAGCAAAACATAATAAATAAATGAAAAACCTTGGGACAAGACAAGAAGAAAAAAGTACCTGCAATTTATTTGAAAGGCAGGAAACATTGTATGCATTAATCCTGTTTTGTCTTGGGGCAAATGGTTTTAGTTTTCTCTTAAAAGTTTTTCTTTTGTTAGCTTATTGTCTTATTGTATATTTGAATATATATATATATATATATATATATATATATATATATATATATATATATGTGTGTGTGTGTGTGTGTGTGTGTATATATAATTTCCCCCCCACTGCCTTCTTATAGTCCCAAATTATAACTAGCTACTTTTAGCTCAGTATATTTGAATCTGGCTTATTTCCTTTGATTTTGACTACAGTTTTTACAGACTGTTCATACTTCACCTTTAATCTTCAGTGCATCACTCCATCTAACCATTTTCACAAACATCTCGTACAAAAATCAGCTTCAACCCATTAACAATTCAAGTAATAATGATACTCTAATGATAGCCAGTGCTCAAGAATTAAAGCAAGTGTTGCTGAAAGAACAGGGTTGTTATATGTATCATGGAAATCTATTGCTAATGTTTTACAATAGAAATGTATTGAAAAATCTAGAAGAAAGGGATTATCAGTGGTCAGGAATTAATGGAAGTGTTACAGACAAAATAGCCCTTTATATGCTTGTATTTAGCAAACTCCTCTGCCTCAAGCAGGATGTGACACAAGGTCAATTTTTAAGTGAAGGCCTTAATATGTATCGTATATCTATTCCTAATGATTTTACCCAGAAATGCATTGAAAAATCAGAAATTATTTCAAGGGTTATTGAGAAAATAACCTTTATATGTATCATGTATATCTATTGCAAATATTTTACTATAGAAATGCATAGAAAATGAGAAAGAGAAGATTGTCAGTGATCAAGAATTAACCTTCATTCTTTTATAAATTTAACATAAAATTTTGAAGTTTTATAGGAATAAGAAATTATTATTCAAAAACATTTTTTTTTCAGTCTGATAATACTAATGAAGGATTTATGTAATTTCAGAAAGGTCTTTAAGTTCTTTATCTATAAAATATTTTTGACAACATCAATAAATGAATATGAAGAAAATAAATTCTACCCACGAAGAAATTCATCATTAACAAGATAAAAGTGTAATGCAGCTGTTACTGACAAAATAGGGCTTATTATATTCATAATAACAGATATGTAATGATATCAACTTTCTGCAATGCAAATATCCAAATTTTATCATTCTTTTTTCTTCAAAGAATGCTCTTTTCTGGCTATATTAAAATCCATCATTCTGCAACTTTGGAGAAAAAAAACTTAAATAAATATACATTCCTAGAATTTACTCTTTTCTATTTCTTGACTTTTGTGACATATTGCTAAATTTTCAAATTAATCTTGAATGCCTTCTTCAGTAACTTGAACAATGAATTTTAAAATCATCCAGGAAATTAAATATAAAACAATGTATGATAAGTTCAGGAAAGACTGGTTTTAAAAATGGAATTTTTTTTTGTTTTTTTTTTTATCCTTTTAAGTTATAATGGAAATTGTGTTCCATTTATCCTAAGCTTATTTCTTTGAATTCTTTTTTTTTTTTCTTAATTTTATCTGTGCAATTATTTATTCATGTTCTTTTTTCTACAAGTTGGAGGGAGTGCACTTATTGAAAAGCAGTAACATGTTTATAAATAGAAGTTGCATTTTTTTTAAAGTTTTGTCTTGTTTTTAGAGGAAATGAGAAAATTAAAAAAAAAAATGACGATTTCTGCTTGCCAGTGTAATATTGGTAAAAGCTACAAAAAAAGACAGGAAAAAAATTAGTCAAATGTAATCATGTGTTTAGCATAATGTTCTTTCAAATCTTTGTTTCCTACTTACAGATAACTATCACTGTTCAGTTATTCAACTAACCTGTTATCATAAGATTATTTGCAGTAATAACAATAATGAGCCATTTCTTTTAAATATAAAATATCTATAAAGGTTAATTGAAAAGTTTATTGGGTGATATCATATCTGCTGTTGATGACTTTTTTGACCAATGAGATCCAAGCACTGCAATACCAATAAAAGAGATGCGTGAATCACAAGAGGTACTATAACAAAAAATAAATTTTGTTTATTTACATTCCATGTGAGTATCTTAGTTAATCTGTGAACTTTTTGGCCAACACTCATTAATCAGGCGTTTTCAGAATCTGCTTGTAATTTCTCTTTTAATCATAAATATTTATAAAGAAAAATGTATTAATGTTTGTCCTCTTTTCAAGATCAAAAAGATTTTTTTTTTTAATTTAAAAGTAACATAAAGATCTGAGTATACTTGCTCCATTTACAAAAAAAATGTCAAGCAAATGCCTACTTATGCAAATCTAGCATATCTAAACTTAGAACATTTTTTTCTTATCATAATTAAAAATAATTTTCGAATTCTTTAATATCAAGAACACAAGGGCACCTCGGGTAGTGTAATGGTTAGCAAGCTTGACTAGCAAACCTGCAAGAGTGAGTTCGAGTCTCATTGGGTGCCCCATTCAATCGGCCTTGTGCCACATCGAAGTAAAGAGCTTCGTAAATTACAATATCAAGAACACAAGATAAATAAAAAGAAAATGCAGTAAAATCTTGTAAAATTATGTTTCTATTAGCTTTTGTTGCTACAGATCATCAAGGTGTGCAAACAGCTTAGATTCCCTTGTGTCTCTTTCCCCATCCATCCCTATCAGCTGGTGTGTCCATGGGTAGAAATACCTAGGAGAATATCATTTAAAAATTTGTCCCAATTTGCTTGTTTTTCATAGAATGGCTTGTGGGGTGGAAGTTAAATGGCCAGACAGCTGCTGTTTTGTAGGGCGCTGCTTCCTGGATTTATTCAAAACAGCTTATAGCATCCTTGTGACTTCACAGCTAGCGTTTTCAGCGGACATTTCATTAGAGTCCACTTGATGCAACCATACAGATAGACTAAAATTTATGAACAGGGTTAGGTGTTTTAATCAAAATGGTACCATCTCAACATTAAATGACAACCCCCTGAAATTAGTAGATCAGTTCATATACCATGGTAACAATATCTCATCTACTGAAAGCAATGTCAACTTAAATATTGGTAAAGCATGGACTGCTGTTTACTGGTTATTGATGATAAGGAAATCTCTCTCTCTCTCTCTCTCTCTCTCTCTCTCTCTCTCTCTCTGGGAAATTCTTATTAGAAAAAGTAAACTCATATTCTCTTTGTGAATACATTTTACTGGATTATTTACAATTTATCGGCTTTTAATAATTAGAGCAAAACATTGAAAATAAAACTGAAATGAAATAAGATAGTATTGTTTACCATGATTGAAAAAAAAATAACTTAGAATATGAAATACATTAATTGTTATACAAAGTGAAGAATACAAATAAAAAAGTAATAAATAAAAAAAATCTTTAGCCTTAATGCAGTTTGGAAAGCGAACAAAATAGATGAAAAAAATGATGATGAAATGACAAATCTGTTAAAAAATCTAAATATCAAATGAGAGATGCATTCTTGTTTGACATGTTTTGGTACACCCAGGGGTGTATTGGCCTATTAGTTGACTGATAACCAGATATCACTTATATCAATTCTTATTATATGCAACTAAACAACTCATTGGACTCAATATGAATACTTGTAGGTGTCTGTGTATGTCATTTTATATTAGAAGTTTTCAACAGCATAATCAATTTAATGATGTCCTAGCCCAACAGCTATGTACTTAAATTTTTCAACTTGTTAAACAATCATCACTTCTTTTGATGGGGATAATTTTTACTTATTTGATTAACAGTAAATATCTATCTATCTATGTCTTTTACTCAATGTCCTGTTCATATACATCTATCTATAAATGACTATCTACGTCTTTTCCTCTATATCACTGTTCATATCCATCTCTCAATTGCAGTTTATACAGGAACAGTAGAAATTATTTAAATTAATTTCTCAACTTGCATTAGAATATTCTATTTCTTTAAAATACACTACCCAGCAATTTTAACTGTACAATATACTTTACACATTATACATTTTCAATTCTTGTAACAAAACAAAACCTCATTGGTAGAGGCTCCCAGTACTAACCAGAATTGAAGCCCACATTGATAGACTGATTTTAGATAATTACCTGGGTGTTTTTTTGTATTTTTTGGGTACAGTTTTCCGTATATACCACAAGAAAAACTCAGAGAAACATATAATTGAAAGTAACAACATGGAGAATAAAACAGTTAAAATAATAGCATTGAATAATGGTTAGTTTAGCATGAAGCTATAAAAGATGAAAAAAATAAAAACATAGTTTGATTTGTACTGTGTATTACACATGAAATGTTTACAGATCATTTAATAAAAAGGCAGTGATGGAGCTATGCTACATTAAACAACTGTTCATGCCAACCTCTTTGGTTTGAGAGAATTTTCTGGTACTGAGATATGAAATGAGTAGCAATATTTGTTTTTTTGTATTATAAAATCCATAGAAAACCAAGGAAATTGTAACTCTCCATTCTTATTTTTATTATAGAAAGAATCCAGAATATGTCCGCGGAAAATAAAGACTGCAGTTATATTTCGTATTTTATATTGTTTTAAAGCAGCTCATTAAATAATTAAACAGCAAGTTAGAATAGAAACTAATTAATGATAACCCTTTATTTTATTGGATAAAATTAAAATGTAATTTTGAGAGGTTACTTAGAAGTAAATCGCTGTAATTTGTAAAAATTAAGTTAACGACTAATTTGTTATGGGAATTTAACTTTAAATGATTTTAATAAATCAAAAATGTAATTTCACCAAGTGCAAAATATGATTGGAAATATTAAATAAAGAAATTTAATGCCTGCACTGATTGTTGAAAATTTTCATTATTTAACCATGAGTTTTTTGTAAGCTAAACATTGAATTAGTATAATTTATATAATTTTACACTGTAGAACATGTGACTTTAGTTAAAGTTTGTTTGTCTTAAATTATGGAAAGATTTCTTTTTTTAAATATTGATCATCTCTTGTCATATAATTTTTGGCTTATGTCATTGAAAATCTGATTTCCTTCAGCTTAAGAAGAATGAGAATTTTATTAGTAACACTGAATTAGGCTTTTGTCAGTACTTAATACCATTAACCCTTTCACAGATATATGATTTTTTTAACCCTCGTAGAGTGTGAGAATTATGATTTTCAAAAAATTGCCTAGATAGTGGGTCTGTCCAAACAAGTCAATTTATTGTCACGTGATAGCCCACGGAGACGATAGAGGTAAGATTAATACTATCCTCCCGTTGAATTAACAGTATCTAGCCGTCAAAAAAAAAGTGACCGTTAAGGAAGAATGTAGGTCACAGAGGGGTATCAACAGGTGTTGGTACTTAGTAACCTCAGGTCGCCGGACACCAAGGGGGAGAAGAGAGAAGCCAAATGATTGGCTGGGACCTCAAAACGGAAGTGGGGACCCCTTCCCCTCAGCGGAAGTAAATAATAAGAAAGTAGTTTTTGAGCAGGGTTCGTAGGGTGCAGACGAACCATAGCCAGTATTCCGGGTTGAAGACAAAAGTATACCTGAGACACGGAGGACCCCAGGTTCTTCAAGCCAGTGTAAAAAAATAGAATAAAGTCTATTAGCCCGTGAAAGAAGAAAGATTCTCCAGTGGAACCCCGTCGAAAAATAAGATAAGTAACTTTGGGGCCATTTCTCCTTTATACCCAAACTTTGTATACCACTCTCTCTCTCTCTCAATTTGAAGGAAAACAAAAGTCAAGAAAAGACATTTATATTCGTGGACTGTCCAATTATTATATGTTTTGACACTTTGAAAGTGTATATAACTGTAGTAAAGGAATCATATATTTTTATGTTACCATGTGGTCTATGCTGTTCTTTGCCGTTCTACTACGAATTTGTTGTTGTCACATTTCCTTTTTAGCTTCTATTCGCCTTATGTTATCTTGCTTAGAATTGTCCTATTAATTCCTTTAAAATATCACGCGGGAAACCGGAGTTGCCGACTACTACAATATAATATCATTACGACTAAAACCTATAGGTCCATATTCTTCCAGTGTCTCGGGGAAGGAAGAAAGTGGCCTGGTGGGTGTGTGATAGTGTGAAATTTGGAACCCCTTGCCAGCGGCGGTCAGTCTGGCTCTAAAAATTCACGTAATATGCCAGGTCTTATATGCCTGAGAGAAAAACTCTGAACGAGGACTTATTCTATAGGGGATCAAGTGCCAACCTGCCCCGTCTTCACACGTGCGAAAATAAAGTCCCGTTTTGGGATTTTAGTCAATTTGCCGTCACATTATCAAATATAAAAACAAAAACAAATAAAAGATGATAATTTGATCAATTCTTTGTGAAAGTAGAGTAGCAGGAAAATAAGGATATTTTGCAAAACAACCATTACACAATCCTACACTACATGAAAGTAATATCTTTTTACATTAAATTTGATTTGGTCAGTGAGCAAGCAATAGGAAAAAGCTGGACATTGAGCAATTTTCACAGCAAAAATATTGTTCTGCTTGACAACCATTGGTGATGCAAATGTTGCTCTGGTCGCAGAAAGGTTTAAAGGTTAACATTTATGGTTCCCACATAACTATTATGATTATATTTTGTATCATTAGAAAACAAAATAAATAGATAAAAAGTGCTGTAAAATTTTGTCTATCTTTTAAACTTTTATTCCTAACAGCTATTGTTGTTACAGATAAGCAAACTTACATTCTGTTTATTAAAATATATGAAATAAATATATTATACTGGATTATTTACAATTAATTTGTTATTAATGATTTGATGAAAACACAGTATATAGAACTGAAATTAAGTAAGCTGAAAAAATAACTGGCTGAAAAATAACTTTGTATACAGAATATTGTAATTGTTAAATGATAGAATGTTTTCCTTGTTACAATGTGAAGAATACAATCAAGAACCAATGATACTCTAGATTGTTTTCAAGATTTTTTTAAAGCCTTCATTTTCTTGACAGGAAAAATATTATGGAAAAAAGATCATGACTAGACTCTGGCTAGATTTTCAACTCAATATCAATTTTATATGGTTAAACAAAAAGATTAAAAGTTGGTTTAGCTTACCTAGTGAACACAAAGGGCCAAACAGCATTATACTCAGATTGTAAATCAAAACTCCTGTAAAAAAGTTTTGAAATTTGCAAAAACTAATATTCTAGAAACCTATTTTGGGGTTTTGATACAAATGGCAGAAAATTTTGTATATTAGCTGTAGTTGTTATTGATTTATGGGATAAAAGCAGGAAATAAAAAGTCATTTTTGAATTATTAAAAGTTTTTTTTTTAAATCCTTATCTATTGATATCTGTTAATCTATCATCATACCATGAAGTCACACTTGCTTCCATCTCTTTGTCTCTTTCTCTCTCTTGCATAAATATCATTTACCAGAAGCTGGGCAAAAATATTTTTTTATTTGAAATAGTATCATTCTTGTCATCCTGAGTTTGTGGGTGGTGAGTATTTGGATATTTTTTCATTTCAATTCTTCCAACATTATTTTCCTTTATTTGTTTGTAAATTTTGAAAAATAACAAAATGTCATCTTGAGATCAAAAGTAGGTACTACTTCTGTTCCTTAATACTTGCTTGATTCTCATATACATTTCGTATACTAAATCAGGGGTCATAAACTAAAAGACTCAAAAGTTCTATTACATCCTGGAGGAGAAGCACAACAGGCCAAAAATAAGATATAAGAGGGGGTCATTTCACCTTGTTAAAAATGCTAATCTGAAATACACTGGATAGGCAGCTGTATATATATATGTATAATCAAAATGAATATGCATAAAATAGTAAGTGTGATATGTGAATTAGTACAAAATGTTGGGGCACAAATTTTCCTAAATTCCATTTTTTCTTTTGTGAAATCCAGTTGTTTTACATTTTCTATTTTAATAAATTCCACTTTTTCCATTTTATTGTATTTCATGAGTGAATTGCAATAAATCATACTATAAATATTAAAACAGTAAAATCAACAATAGGTCTTCCAAACAAACTGATAGAAATTTCAATACTGTTCTTATTAAGAGTATTTTTTAATGTATATGAAATTTGATTATTTTTATGGTTCAACTGTTGATTTTGAAGTGAAAGCATCTGAAATATTAAAAGACGTTCTACCCTTCTCTAGAGAGAAACATGGCCAGGTGCAAGGGATAAATTACCTAGTATTTGGAAAATATTAGTCACAGAAATTGTTTGCCCTTTACCATCTAATATGTGTTTTGTGTTTGACCCCTGCTCTAAATGTAGTGACGGTTATAAGACAGGGGTAGTATATTTTAACTTTGAGGAAAATCTATAACTGTAACTTATTTATTGACCTTAAATGGTATCAACAAAATGTTTCAACCCTAATAATCATCACAATGATGTGCTGACAAAACGGGTTCCTTAGGCTATGTCTTATCATCTGTTCTTAGCAGCCATCACTCTGGGTAATTCATCTAGAAGGCACTTAGTGTCTGCACCAAATTGATGACCATACATTTTTGATGGTCCGCCAAAACTGGTGAGTCCATATGCTGTTGTCCATAGGGGAAAGTTGCTTACAATTTCATCTTTACTTCTTCAGTGATGCCCAGTATGTCTTGCTCATCTTACTTGGATTGCTTGCAAAGCAGACAATGTGGCTGTATAGTTGATATTTTGTAGGACTTGTTCAAAACAACATGCAGCATCCTTCGATAGTTCTTATCTAGCTTTTTCCCAAAGTGTTTCATTAAAGTCTTAATAGTACTATACTATAGTACTGACACAGCTATACCTTGGAGAATAGCCCAATAGAATAATAAAAAGATCTGTGTATTTAACTTGTAAAAGAAAAGTTAATTTGTGAGAAACCTGAATACTTATACATAAAAAATACCTTTTGATAGAAAAAATTAAATAACACTAATTAGATAAACAAACAGACAAGTGAATAGAAATATTGAGATGTTGAATTATTTTCTGTGTTAATTTTATCATTTAAACTCGGTAGTTAGTTTTTCTTGTTTTTATTACTTTTTAAGCAAATTAGAGCTTTTCCTGTTTTTATTTCTTTCAGTTTCTTTTTTTCTTTGCCTCCAATTCAGTTTAGTTTTGGCCACCTAGCTATCTTAATGAAAGCTTACCAGTTGATTCACTACTTGGACTTAATTTCACTTCTATAGAAAAGCAGTTATTGCCTTCTGGGTATGATTTACTTTTACTTTCAAAAACTCAAACAAATAAACACCAAAACTCAATTGACAATTGTGAGGAAATGGAAGACAGAAAAAAGTAGTCATTCTCTCAGGGGAGGAAATTGCTTTCTAGTATTAGCATAACACCTGTTTTACTTCAAACCAGAAAAGTTGGTATTCTTGATATATATATATATATATATATATATAATATATATATATATATATATATATATATATATCCACAGTGATGTAATTTTCTTTCTCTATATATATATTATATTAGCTCAGAAAAATGATTGCATGTGTGTATATATATATATATATATATATATATATATATATATATATACTCACACACAAATATTCCGCATAAAAGTATATATACTCAAAAAATATATAAATGCAAGCAGACACATGGCACACATTTCTATACTAGTTTATCTCTGCTGGCGATATTTACCTTCCAACAGCAACGAACTTAGAAAATGTTGAAAACTTTGTCATTCTACATTTTCTTTGTCTTAATGTTTTTATCTACAGAGCCAATTAGTAATTTGAGAATTTCTTTAAGACATTATTTTAAGTATATATAAAGATAATGAGGCTGTAGGTATGTATATATATGTACCAATGTCTCAGATTTAAAAAAAATGTAAAAATTCTGTCCCCAAACTGACTACAGACCAGTTGGCTGTGGCTGTAGAATATACCAATTGCATCTCTGTAGAGGAGTAAGACCCCCTCCATACACACACACACAATGAGTGTCTTGGATATGACATCAAACAATCTGATGGAGCTTTGGGGTATATGGAGTACCTCTTCATTTCCACTACTCCACTCTGGCTGGAATGGTAGCACGTGATAAGGTCTTATCTATGGTTCAAGTAGAACTGTTTGATATTTAAAATGAGTGCAAACAAATGAATTGAATTGTTTGAAATAGAACTGTTTGATCATTTAACTGTGTGTAAACAAATGTCTGATGTTTAATTGAGTTGTTAGTGATATGCAGCAATACTTGGAACTATCTAACTGTGTGCAAATGAATGAGTAATGTTGAATAGAATTATTAATATTAAATAGCAATACTTGAAATGCTTTTACTGTGTGCCTAAATTGAAATATTTTGGAACCAGTTAACTTTGTTGACTCATGGTAAATTGAATTGTTTGAAATATAAATGTTTGATCATTTAACTGGAATTTTATCATGATATTTTATTTATCAACTTAAACATGACATAAAGTTCTATTTCACCATCACCAAAATTTCATGCAATAATTTCTATGTGGTAAAATGGTAATATTTTCTATTCTTTTATTTTTTATTTGTTGCCTTAATATTAAACTTAGGAGTTTAATTAATCACAGCAATAGCTGAAAGCAAGAAATTCCTTTGGAACATAGAATAGTTTACTATATTGTTTTTAGGGTGAAATACCTACAAAGTTTGTTTTTTTTCCAAAGAATACCAATGATATAAATTCAAGAAATAATGTTTTGTTAGTTGATTTATCATGAAAAAATAGAGTAAAATATTTGATCCTTTTGATCCTTTCATATTAATCATTTATTCAGTTTCTACAAAATTTTACTCAGTTATTTCTGATACAGTTGTAAGAGTCAATATGGTCCCATTTTACTCCGGATTGTTACTGATACTAAAAACAACAACAACCACTTCATTTTGATACAATTTTAAATATTAGTACAAATTTGCTTATCTGAAGAAGTTTTAGTAGAAGGAATTTGATTCTTTGATGGTTCCCAAGTTAGTTTTTCAAATTTCAGTATCATTCATCTTTATATATATATATATATATATATATATATATATATATATATATATATATATATATAAAGATGAATGATAATAATATTGATAATGCAGTTTGCTATATTTATCATTAAAAAATGGTCAATGTCAATAAGAGAACATATTTAAGTTAGGATAATGTTGACATAGTCAACAGTGCATGGTGAGTGTCAGTTTCTTGCATAAGCACAACTGACTTTTTGTCTATCCTAACTTAAATGAGAAACTGATACTTACTGAGCACCTTTAACAATATATTTTCAAATTATATGAAAAAATTGTTGATGTTTTTTTTTCTAAAATATGAATTAAGATTCATTCCCTTCTTAAACAATGAAATGTAGTTTTAGTCTTATACCTGTAAACTGACAATATAATGAAAACTTTTATGCTTCAAAACCTGAGCTACTTCATCCAATATAAACATATATGTGCCATTAGATGTTCATAAAACTATATCAACTTTTTATATTTGGAGCTTTTCTACTTGATTTAATACACATTTGGAGCAAAAAATGTTTGAAACCATTTTAATATCTTATTTTAAAGCATCTGAGATTAAATTAATGTGTTATTTGATGTCGTATTTTATGGCAAATATTTTTATATCCTGTAATGTAATCTTTTATTGATGAGAAAACTTGATATGCTATTTCAACACGATATTTCAGGAAGAAGCTGACAGTGATTGAACATCCAATATTGAATTTTTACACAAAACACACACACACACACACACACATATAACATAATCAGGTACATATATATTCATATATAAATTAATACAATCTTGATTTAAGATGATAGACAAGGGATTTTTAAATTCTAATTTTACTAAACTTCTCGTGTTTACATTCAAGAGTAGGCATGTCTTAATTCATTTAATGTGTAAATTTTTGCTGATTTTATCATAAGGGCTTTTAGAATCTAAATTTTTTCAATTAATATTCTATAATATATAGATATCATTCAAAGTATTTGATGTCTACTTGTGAAAATATCGGTATAGCTATAGCCATTAAGATGAATATAAATAGCACTTTGACTGGGGAAATGGTAAGTTGACGTACAGGAGAAGGCAGTAATTGTGTTTTCGACATAAGAATTTGATGCTTTTTCATCATAGAAGACACCCAAAAAAACAAAAAATGATGACAACTGGAAATATTCATCCATGTAAAAGTTCTTAACAGATCTTTCAGCAAGTTTATAATTCTGATGAATCTCATTACAATTTATGGTATTTTTGTTATTACTATTGATGTTCATATCAATTTTTTTCAACGTTACATTTAGTTGTCTATCAGTAACAAGTTGATTCGTATTTTTGTTTAAAGGCACATCAGTCTTTGTGGGCTATATCTTGTTTTTTTCTTCATATGATTTCATGTGTATTGATAGTTTAGTAGAAAGAATTTTCATGAATTGATTGACCTTCAGCCACCGATAATATATGGATTTGTTTGCCATTATAGCAATTCATAGAATATGGTCAAGACTTGATTATATAGGTGTTAGGGCCTGACATGACCAGCAGATTGATTGGATCAGGCCTGACAGCCTGTTTAGCCCTAGTAAGGGCCCAAGTGAAGTGTCACTGGTTATTTGACCACTTATTATCTGGGTCATGAAGTACTTAGACACCAGGATCACATCCTCAGGCATTAAAGGTTGCCACCCATTGCCAAGAGGGTGGGGGTCTTACCATTACAGGTTGCCACTCATTATCAAGAGGTGGCTTAATAAGGTGGGGGTCTTACCCATCTGTAGTTAGCTTATTCTACCACCCCTACTAACAAGATGATCACCAATTAGTGAATCAGTTTTAACACTTATAAATAGATGATAGCTCCATCTATACCAGTGATGGTTTGGTCTGGTATCTTTGTTTAATGAGCAAAACAAACATTTAAGCAAAAAGTCCTGACAAAAAGGGATTAAAATTTGGGACATTCCTCTCATGTGTACAGGGTGCAGAAGTAAAATGTACAATAATTTTTAAGACATTTTTTAGTCTGATTAGTCCAATTTTTGAAAAAAACATAATAATCTAAATTTTCAAAATTAGCTCTATTATTCAAGCACTTTTTTGATTAATATTCAGCCCAATGAGCAAGAAAAATATTAATATTCAGCCCAGTGAGCAAGAAAAGAAATGACAAAGAATCTATGATTTGGTTAATGCCAAAACAAAGCCAAAATGTCTTTGTCTACCACATATACGGCAAAGAAAAAATTTTTTACAGATAAAGAGCTTTTTAAGGAAAAGACAGGGGAGAGTAATTTATATTAATGGAAGACTACCGCTTAAATAGATATAGTATGTACGAGGATCATTAAATAAGTTTCCAGACTTTTTCATATGGGCACTTTTATTGATAGTACATACATGAAACTCTAGTCTCCTTCGAAGTAATCTCCTCTGGCTGCAATGCACTTGTTGTGCCGTTCCAACAACTTCTGGAAGACCCTATGGAAGTCCTCTTCTGTGAGCATGTCAATGACCTTCATCACAGCCTCTTTCATCTCCTCAATTGTCTCATAACAACAGACTCTGAGTTTAGGGAATAACTAAAAGTCTCAGGGAGCAAGGTCTGGACTATAGGAAGGCCGAGGAACTGTGTTGATGCCCATCTTGGTCAAATAGTCTGTGACAAGGATGGAGTTGAGGACTGGTGCATTGTCCTGGTGGAAATACCACTGACCCGATTTGAAGAGTGCTGGCCTCTTCCCTAGGAATCTCTTTCTGAACTCCCTTAAAATCTCAACGTAGTAACCCTAAGTCTTTGGCCAATCAACTCTGGTGTATTGACTCCCTTACTCCTCCCACACCTCTTATCATCCCTCACGGACTCCCTGCCCTCCTTGAATCTCTTATGCCACTCAAAAACTGATGCTCAATGCATGCAAGATGGTCAAAAGCAGTCTGAAGCATTCCATACTTTTCTCTGGCATTTTTTCCAAGTTTAAAATAGAATTTTATTGCATATCGTTCTTCTAAAGTGTCCTCACGCCAGATTGCATTTTTTACATTCACCAGCTGTGACAATCAGGCTTTAGTAGGGTGTATTCGAATTGCTGCTGTAGCTGTTCATTTGAAGCTGAAATCATAAAAATTGATCTGTCATCCCATAAGATGTGTAGCAATAACATAGTGAATTTTCAAGAGTCTACAACAATTTTAAATGCCTGTACAAAAAAGTCTGGAAACTTATTGAAGGCACCACATATAAATGTATGCATATGTAAAAACAAACTTTAGGGCTGTTAATGTAGATCTTAGTGACAGAAAGCAGATTAAGGAAAATCAATCAAATTGGAAAAAAGTAATCAAAGATGGTTGGTAAAGCATTTGAAGCATGGAGAATCAAATACTCCATCTTGATACAAGCACTTCAGAAAAAGGACTTGACATCATTTCTGACACTTTTTAATCTGAACATATTTGTCACATCTGCTGTTGGGACTGATTATTCACAGCTGGAATTGGTAATCATATGAGATCTCATGACAGCAAATAATTGCAGGCTAATTTTACACAGGTCATTCTGCAGCAACTCAGAGGTAATTCATGTCATCTGTGATAAAGTAAGTGGGTCTCCAACAGGTTTGAGAGTTCATATGAGAATGTACAGGGTAAATGTCAATGCCAAAGACAGTTCTCCTATTTGTCACATATGTAGCAGAACTTAGAAGGAAAAATTTGGTCTAAGGAGTCAAATGCACTCTCATGGGTGCTTTTCATGGAATTGAGGAGATGGCCTTCTTGTGAAAATAAATGATTGTCATTTCTGCAGTATTTTTCTCTTTAGCATGGTCACAAATGGTATTTATTTTAAAATAAAAAAGCATGTACGTATATATATGTGAGTGTATGTGTGTGTGTGTGTGTGTGTGTGTGTGTGTGTGTGTGTGTGTGTGTAAGTGCTTTTTGCTTAAATGTATATATGTACGTTTGTGATAACAGTATGGACAAATGGTAAGAAATAGAATTTGAAAACCTGAAGTTACACAGGAAATAAAACAATTTTAATGCTAACATAATGTTTTAAAGTTTTATTTTTTAAAATATATCTAGGTTTGTTTTCTTTGTTTGATAACTTAACAAACTTCGTGGTTTATCTAATGCCAAAGCCATTATTGTAGAAGAACAGTAATGATACTCTTTAAACCATAGCTGGAAGAAATAAGGAGGTTCATAGCTTTCTCTAAGGGGCATTAGTTTAAATATAATAGCATGACTGGAGTTTGAACTCACTCACTATGATGTTGCAGTCCAGCATTTTAGCCACATCTCTATGGAGACTACTTCTCTCTCTCTCTCTCTCTATATATATATATATATATATACACACACAGATGTATATAATGTATCTTTTTTTAACTCCAGAACCTTTCTATCTTCTTAGTAAACACTGCATAAAATATCTGATCAATGATTAAATTTTTTAATCGTGTGTGTTTAACCTATTGGTAGTAGACCTTAGATTTGTTTAAGCTTTTTGAATAATAAAAAGAAATAGTGCACTTAGTGAAATTGTAAAAATCAAGAAAAAAGTGATGCTAAAAAAATCTCAGCTTTCTCCATTGAGCCCAGACCTTTTTTTAACATCTCCTTTTACAGTGATTATATTATTTAGACTATATTAAATACTTTTATTTATATTAATTACAACCTGATATATTTAGTTAAAGGGAGTGAATGCCTAAAGTTTTATTTCGACTATTGGAATTACTAATTATTTTCCAATTTTAGAAAAGAAAAACTTTAGTTCAACAAACAGAATTGTAATTTCCTCATTGTGTTTATGAGCTCCCAAGTGATTTTATCTATATTACATTTTTTTAAAATTTTCTTTGTTTTCTATGAGCCAATCCCTGCATAGTGGAGTTCCCATGGTGTTGTGGCTAATATGCCAAACTACAACATTGCAGTAAGCGAATTTGAACTCCAATTGTGCTATTATATTCACTTTTGGACTTAATACCCTTGAGAAAGATATGAACTCCTTTATCCCCATCAACTGTGTGTTAAACAGTACCACAAATGTCTTTCTATAAAGACGGTTTTATAATTAAATGATTCACAAAGGTTGGTATGCCATTAAACAAAGAAAGCAAAGCAATAACTTGTCTTTCCTTCCATTTATTGAATGTTAGTATATCAGCGATATACTAATGCTGATATTGGTTCTTGGTGAGTGGGGACTCAACTAGATATCTTCCCTACCTCAAAGCAACTCAGTAGAAGGATCCTTATTTTTTCCTTGGAGAAATATCTTTCTTAGAGATAATGTTTCCGCAATTTTTAAAGAGGAACTCCTGAAATCTTTTAGTTTTCTGATACTTTTAATTAAAGCCTGTTAAGTACAAATCAGTCAGTATTTGTTTGTTTCATTACTGTTCATTTAATTGAAATTGATAACATCACTTTGCATTCTTTCTTTAGAGAACAGCATGTAATCCTGTTCTTTTTAGGCGGATGCTTTAGCGTGTTCAAGAAAGAGCCTAGAGAAGCCAAGAAACTTTAAATAAGAATCTAATTTCGTTGTGGACTTTTGATTAACATTACTATTTTCCCCAAACAACAGATCATTGTTTCAAAAGAGGATTTAATACTTGAATCTGTTTCAATTATTGATCCAGGTTTTTGCTAGTGATGAGAAAATCGGATAAAATTCTAAGCAATCTGGTGCCACAAAAATAAATCAAAGTCAAAAATGGACATTTTTAGACATGAGGAATGTGTTATAGAATTCATAGTCTAATCATCTGTATATTGATATGCATGTTTGTACCTATATTTTGTGTGTGTCACATTTTCAGTTATAAATATACATGTGGTGTCAGTTGCTTTTATTAAACTAAAAGGTTTTAAGAAGAGAGTAGGGAAAAGAAAGAGGAAACTATCTGAAATATGAGGAAAAAGTAAGAATGAGAAGTAAAATGGGTGGTGGGGGAGAGGGTAGAGGAAGCATGAAAGGGTGAAAAAAAAAAAGGGAGGCTTAAAATTATCCATATGTATGATAAAAGAATAAATCAGTATTGTTTTTGTGAATTATTTTGTCCTGATAAAACTGTAGGATTATAAATAAATATTTTTATTATTTTTGCTTGGTATTTATGCAATTATGCATGTATTCTGTGGAATTTCCACAGGCCCAGCTAATATAGATTAATAACATTATACTTATCATATTTATATGCATATAATGATCACGGAATTTATGATATCTATATTTCTGAAGTAACATAACTTTTCATTTTCTTTTACTATCAAATATCTATAAATTAATCTACATATAGAGCATTGTAGGGAGGCAATAATTATCTCCCTTAAAAAATGGGCATGTCCATAGAATATCAGATGGTAGTACTAGAAAAACAGTGGCATTCTGTTTTGCTCTACTGTTCAAAAAGCAGATTTTTTGAATAGTAGAGATGATGTATTCTGCATTGCCATTTTACAATAAAGCTAACATGGCTATGATCGTTTTATTGTCCATCATGAACAACTTTTTTCATTTTTTTTCCCTCTTATACATACTGCTTGTTTATAGAATAATATATTCATATTTCTGACTGTTGGAACACATTAGAGTATTCTTTTTGATACAAATTATATGTATATTATGTATATATGAAATGTTTCTGTTTGTATAAATGAGCTTGATCTTGTTTTTCCTTTGTTGATTCAGTGTTAGTACATCACAGATATGCAAATGTTAATATTTTATTTGTGGGGACTCATCTAGATATCTTCTCTACCTCCAAACAATCAAATATCATCAATGTTAAAATGAATCCCCAAAATATTTTCATAGGATACCAATATTTGGTCAACAAAAATTGTGCTTAATTTTGATAGTTTAATGTTTATTTGTATCTTCCTTGTAAATTCGTTACAAGGCATAACTTTTTTGTCAACAGATAAATGCATGGCATTAATTTATAGTATTATTCTGATTGTTTTTATATTGAACAATTATAAATATGTTTTTTTGACCCAGGATCAGAGTGTAGTATCTATTCTACCCGGATCTTAGCTGGAATTTGGAATTAATCATAATTCCTGATTAAGAAACCTACATCATAATATGAAATATGAAATGAAAACGTATTGTGACAAGTGATGAAGAAGGACAGGAAAAAGAGGGTCTAAAAGAAATGTAAGAAGTAAAAAGGGGAAAAGAATTGAAAATGTCATGAATGATACAAAAAAAATTATAGAAAATGATTAACAAAGCTTCATCTGAAAATAAAATTATGAATACGGAAATGAAAGTCGGGGGATGGATGGATATATATATATATATATATATATATATATGTATGTGTGTGTGTGTGTGTGTGTGTGTGTGTGTGTGCGCGCGCACATATATATGGAGAAAAGAGGCTCCAGTCTAATGACAAAGGTATGGTGAAGGCAAACCATCAAGGAGAAGTTAACTCCCAAACTAAAACTGAAGAAGGGATCTCCTGCATCAAACCTCAACTGACTTGTCGGTATCCTTTGATGGGAAAAGTCAAAGAGAAGATACTTTGAAATAAAACCTACAGTTTACATAGTCACCCGTTATTTTGCTATTATTATCACTGGGCTGTAGCTCTATTGACACTGAGAGTGGCATACCATGAACTGCGGCATATAAATCAATTTTATAAGGCTGAAAAATCTCTAAAAAACTAGGAGTCAACTTAAACAGCAGGGCTAAAATCCAAACCTTTACCACAAAGTAGTCAACTAGGTTTGGATTTTAGCCCTGCTGCCTAAGTTTTGTGGGGATTTACCACTCTAGACGGAGCCTCTCTGAGGCTAGTGGACAAATTCACCTACCTAGGAAGTAGCGTCTCATCAACAGAAAACGACATCGACACACGGCTGACGAAAGCATGGACAGCTATAGATAGGCTCTCAATAATATGGAAATCAGACCTGACCGATGAAATGAAGCGCAGTTTCTTCCAGGCAGCAGTTGTATCGATACTGCTATATGGATGCACTACATGGACGCTAACCAAACGGCTGAAGAAGAAACTTGACGGCAACTACACAAGAATGTTGAGAGCAATATTGAACAAGTCCTGGCGACAACACCCCACGAGACGCCAACTGTACGGCCACCTGCCTCCCATCACGAAAACTATACAGGTCAGACGAGCCAGACACGCCGGACACTGCTGGGGAAGCAAAGACGAGCTCGTAAGTGACATACTACTATGGACCCCCACATATGGCCAAGCAAAAGCAGGACGACCAGCCCGAACTTACATACAGCAGCTATGTGAGGACACAGGATGTAACCCAGAAGACCTGCCGGAGGCGATGAACGATAGGGAAAAGTGGCGAGAGATGGTCAAGGATATCCGTGCTGGCGGCACGACTTGATGATGATGATGATATGCCATAATTTTCATTAAGTATCATACAAGTATATCTCTATACCTTATCATCTTATGCATCTTGTATATTTTTCACAAGTCAGATTAGTTATTAATCAGGATATTTAAGTTGTAATTTTGGTGGTAAAGACGGCTATCATCTGTTGAGATGTGTTTGTAATCATCTGTCAAGATGTGACAGTCAATATACATTTAGGGAGAGAGAAGGAATAGAAATAAAAGAAAAAATAAAGAAACAAGTTTGCTGGCTGGATATTAAGAAACCAAAAGCAAATGATTGAAAGGATGGAAAGATGTAAACATTGCAATACATTTAGACTTATGGAAAGAAAGATATAAAAGAAGATGCAGTAGAAAACACTTATTCACTCTAGTTGGCTAGTGTTGTAGAATAAATACACGGACTGCATCACTGCAGAGGAGTAAGACCCCCACCACTCAGTGAGTGTCCTGGATATAACATGAAACAATCTGATGCTGAGGCTCCAATCGCGGAGCTTTGGGGAATACTTCTTCATTGCCATTGCTCCCAGTTCCACTCTGACCAGGAGTGGTAGCACCTGATTGGGTCTTATCTATAGGTTAAATAAAACTGTTTGACATTTAAACTGTGTGAAAACAAATGACTTATTCTAAACTGAATAGTTAAAAATAGAATTCTTTGATCATTTGTGTATATACAAATGACTCATGTTTAATTGAATTGTTAGTGATACACAGCAATACTTGGAACTATTTAACTGTGTGCAAATGAATAAGTAATGTTGAATAGCAATACTTGAAATACTTTTGTTGTGTGTCTAAATTAAAATATTAGTATAACATAGCAATACGGGGAACTATTAGACTGTGTGCAAATAAATGAATACTGATGAATCAAATGATTAATGTTAAATAGCAATACTTGGAACCATTTCACTGTGTGCAAACAAATGATTAATATTGAAGAGAATTATAAGTGTTAGATAGCAATAATTGAAACCATTTAACTGTGTAGAAACAATAGCAATACTAATGTGCAAACAAATGAGTTCTAACTACAAACTACTCACTTACAAATCATATATGTTTATCCATTTAACTGTGCGCAAACAAATGATTGATTATAAATAGAATTATTCAGTTGAGATAGAAATACTTGAAAAAATTTAACTGAGTGCAAAAGAATGATCTTCAGCTCATTTAAAAATGTTAACAAGAAAATATGTTTACAAATATTTGATATATATTAATAAAGAGGATTAGGCATTAAATAACCTACAATGGTTGATATGCCATAAAACCCAATCCAACCAAAGTGAACCATCATTCCTTGATCACTTTTTAGCATATGAAACTAATTCATATTTGTATAATATCTAAATGAAAATGTAGACAGACAATGAATGAAAAGGGTAAGGTAGAGAAAGAGAAGATACTGGAAAGAGTGAGAGAACATAATCAGGAGTTAATAGATAATCTTGGTTTTAATACCTTTAGAATTTCCACAGTTTCAGCTAGTTAACAGGAAATAGGATTAAAGTTCAGAAAAGATAGTGGAAATTATTTGAAAAAATAGATAAAATAAAACATAAAAAATGAAGGGTTAATGATAAAGGTAGAAGATGAATTAGAATTTGGTAATTCTTTTGAATGTTTGATGAAACAATGCCTTTATTTAGAAAAGATATTTTTATTTTTCAATTGATTATATCTTAGTAATAGAGACCTATGTAATCTATGAGGTATGATCAGAAAGTATCAAGACTGAATTTTGAATATTTTTTCATTTTGAAATTTTAATGAAAATGCCTACTTAACTGATTAGTTTTTATAATAGAAAAATGATCTTGAAACATTAAAATAATTAGTTTAACAAATTGACACTAATGCTCAATGTTTTTGATCAGCCGTCTTAATAGTTTTCAAAGACAATGTTTTTGATGAAACACAGGATTGTGAAAGTGCAATACTGCCCATATTCAGATCAAACCCTTTGTGACCTCTTATCTAAAATGAAAATTCATTTCAAGATTTGAGGATATGGATTAAAAGAAATATAAATGTGCAACTCCATATGTTATCAAAAGAGTTCCAGACTTGCTTCAATCAATGAAAGATTTGCTGTAATAAGTATTGCAAATACCAAAGAGACAATTTTGAAGAAAAGTTATGCATCATTCATTGAACATTTCTGTCACGGTAAATAAAGATTCAGTCTCAATACTTTTTGAAAATACTTCATATACATTTGCTAACTATAAACTTTTAAGTAAATACATAACTAAAAAAAGATTGAATGCTAAAAAGAAACCATTTCAGTCTGGTTACAAAAAATAATTATTTCCTTCTATTGTATGTTCTTTCAAATAACAAACCAATATTTCTTAATGATAATTTTAAGAAATGGATGCCATCTTTATTCACCAAATATGGAACATGATAGTGTATATCTAGTTTTTATTTCTATGAAAACCAAAATCTAAATATTTCATTTACTAAAGATTTTTTAAACTTTGACACAAGGTTGAAAGTATGGAGCATCCAGTGAGGACTGAACTCAGTATTCAAAAGCAATTGACTTAAGAGAGTAGCTTGCAGTATGAGGAGTTAACCATTTACACATGTATGTATATGCATTAGTAGAATCGAAACTTGACAAATATAAAAAAAAAAATTGTGGGCATATTAACATGTTTTTATGTAGCATTTTAATCATACCTCTCCCTCTTGCTCTCTCTCTTTTATATATATATATATATATATCTTTAAGAAAAAAAACAAAGACCAGTTAATTCATGATTATAAATTTATTTCGATCCCGTATTTTCAGTTTCTGGTGTGAACCAAAAACATGAAGAAAAAACTAATACAGGACTTCTTCAGACCCAATGGATAATTAATTAAATTTAAATTTAAATTTAAATTTAAACCAGAATAAACACGTGGGGTGTAGGGGGGACGAGATTTAGGAGTTACGTCCTCGTTTTATTGAATTTCCGTTTTATTTTAATTTTTCAAATTTCTTCTATCAGTTATAATTACGGTAATTTAACTTTTTTATTTATTCTTTTAGTTTATTTTCTTTTCATGTTAAATTCGATAATTAACTTATATATATATATATATATGTGTGTGTATATATATATATATATGTATGTATGTATATATACATATTGAACACTAAAAAAAATAGAAATTATAGTATAGAAAGATGCATTATTTGTAATTAGGAGAAAATCAGATTTTAATAACATCTTTCTTAAGGGCACATTTAGTATAATGATTAGAATCATAGAGAATGGAGTCAGTGATATAAGTTCAAATCTAGGATGAAGCTGTTAGCATTTCATTTTGCATTGATGCTCTTGAGAAAGGTATGAATCTATTCTCCCTCCAGCTATAAGTAAATAGTAGGGCAGATTGGGTTCTTTAACTTTTTTACTCCATTTAAAAATTGACCTTGTCTCACATCCTGTTAGTAGTGGAATGGTTAAGTGGAAGGTTCATTCTCATTTGAAACACATAAAATCTGTTTTATTTACGTTTATAATTTTCTATGCCGGAAAACAAAATATTCAAATGAGTTGAACATTAGAAAATAGTTTCAAATTCTGCCATATTTCCTTGTTCAGCCAGTGTTAAAGGCTGGAACCTGAACTTTTCTTAATAACCTTGATATCGAAGAAATATACCTGTTTTGATATTTTGGTACTTGTATAAGTATATATGGATGTGCATTTGATTATAGATGCTTTCAGTGAACAACAAATTGTAGCAGTGGATATTTGTGAAAATAAGTGTATATCTGTCTATAATCTCACATGATGTTAAATGTAACATCGTCCTTTGAAAGCAAACACTTTCAAGATTTGCCTGTGGCACCTTCGTATTAATATTGAGGAATACCTGAACCCTTTCCTTTAAGTGCAGTAGACACAGACAACTGTAGAATATTTTTATTTACATATAAAGAAAGGAAGTTATTGATCATAAAAAGAGTCCTGATTAAATCTATATTATTCATAGTTTTTATTTCATAGTCATATGTGTACTGAAAAATATGGGAGAAGAGAGATACATACAAGTCTATAAGTTATATATAAAAAAATATCTCATTTTTCACCTTTTATTTATCAGCCAACACATTCCGCTTTCAAGAAGCTTTTTGAGTTTTTTTTTGTTTTTGTAGCAATGCAAACTTGCCTATCATATTGAGTTTTTTGTTTTATGCACAGCTACGGATGTAATTCTCTCTCTCTCTCGCTTTCACTATCTGTGTATGTCTTGTTGGTTGGGGTTGTAGAATACACTGACTCCCCCGCAGTGGGATCATATTCTTGAATTGCTTATGAGGCAAAACAATTACCTAAACCTATCTTAACTAATAGGTACTAGAAGACATTGGCTGTGGGTCAGTTATATTGAGAGTGTGGAATTTCAGCCTCTATTGAATCATAGGGCACCAAGTATTGGAACTGGTGGGCAGAGATTGACAGGGGATTGGGGCCTTACTCCCAGCATGAGATCACCTGGAGTGTATTCCCATTTCAACCAAAGTGAATGGATTCCTCCTTGGTAAATTCCCCAAAGAAGTTGAATTCCATGGTGGGTAGTAAAGTACAGGACCAATGAAAAAACAAAATGATATGGCTTATATATATAAAAAAAAAAAAGAGTATTCCATAAAAATTACCCAAGTGACTCCCACCCAAACACATATACAGAAACAGTGACAGCAACATAGAAGAATTGATTTCTTCTTTTCTTAGTTTCATAGTCCTTGAATTGACTGAGGAAAAACCTACTGAAAAGCTCTCCCCTTTTGCATAGAAAGGTTTCTTTTAGCAAATGTAGCATCTAAAAGAGTAAAAAAAAAACTAATTTAATTGTGGAATTAACAAAAAAGAAATATGCTAAACTATTATTAAAAATGATCACTCTCCATCACATGAAAATCAAGTCATTTCCACATAGATCCCTCAACACATCCAAAGGAGTGGTGAGAAGTGCCGAACTATCTGCCTGTTCCATCAAAGAAATAAAACTCAACCTAAAAAAAAAACAAGTATCTGATGTAAAGAGAATATCAATAAGAAAAATGACCAACTTATTAACACCAACACTTATATTCTTACTTTCAACACTCCCTAACCCTTCCACCTAAACTTTAAATTTGCTATATGATAGTGAAAGTTGACACTTAGATTCTTAATCCCCTCTCATGTTATAACTGCCAAAAGTTTGGCCACCATGAAAGCCAGGGCACAAAAATGGCAGTATGCAGAAAATGTAAGGAGGATGATGCTGTCTACCCAGAATCTAGATGCAAACAGCTAGAATTTACAAATTGAAAAGGAGATCACCTGGCTGACTCAAGACTCAGTTAAATGTGAAAAACAGAAAAAGAGGTAATGAAAATGAAATATAGTCAAGATATCCTTTTTCTAGAGACATAAAAAATTGTAGAAAAAAAAGCTCTATTTGAGAGTGACACAACCAATACAAAACTCTTCTGTTCCAGATTGCTAAAAATGCAATCTCCTCATAGAAAAATTTAAAATCTGAAACTGGATAAATTCCTAACCCTCCAAAAGGAACTACAGGTTTCTATACCCCAAACTTAACAAACTCTGTCCTCAAATCCAATTTCTACATCAAAACTCACTCAAAAAGAGCAAATAACACCACCATTTTCTTTCCAATCAAGAAAAACCCTCACAAGACCCCCAAGAATCTCCCCAAGGGATATCATCAATATCTCCAACAAAATCACCTCTCTCTATAGAAACTTCACTAAAAGAGAAAACTCCAAATAAACAAGAATCACCAAAACAAAAATGTCAAAACAAATGATGCCAATCCAGACACAAAACACCAGAAACTTTAACTTCTAATAAAACTCTGAAAATTCATAACAAATTCTGTATATTAGAAAACACGAAAACAGAAGAAAATCCCCAACCCAATACACACATATTACACAAAACAGGAAATGCTCAAAAACATGAGACCTAAATTTAAACATTGGTCAAAACTTAAGACATATTTAGAACTCTTGTGGAACCAAAGCAAATCTCAATAATTTGCTTTTGTTACTAACAGAAATAAATTCAGCTATAGTCTGTCAGCAAGAAACATTTCTCAAGGAAAATGACAAGATAGACGTCAAAAACTCTGAAAGCTATAATTACTTACATAATACCAGACTCGAGGCCACAGTGGGTGTATTGATCTTAATTAGGAATGATATACCCCAAAGCAAAATTAACCTGAATACCTCTCTAAAAGCAATAGCAGCCAAAAGCACCTATACACAAAACTGTAAATATTTGCTCCCTATATATTCCTACACACATATACATTGTGTAATAGTTACCATTAAAGGAAATGGAACCAACAAACCTGATTTTAAATTCTGAATGAGGCTGTTTGAATTTCACAGAGCACTTGCAATAAGTATGAATTCAACTATTCTCCTTCTAGCTATGGGTAAATAGTAGGACAAACTGGGCTCTTTAACCATGGCATAGCAACTGGCCTAGGAGAAGGAAAAATCTCAATTCCAACCTTTTAAACTGTGCTTAAAATTGAGCTTGTGTCACATTCTGCTGGTGTAGAGGGGTTGATAAATGTATATATATATATATATATATATATACATATATATATATATATATATATATATATATATATATATATATATGTATGTATGTATGTATGTATATACATTCCTCTCCATGATTCTGTCAGTGAAAATAATCTCAACAACTCAATACAACAATGTCCCAAGCCTTTTATTATACTTATTATATTTATTTTATTGTTTATTAAACAATTACAATACTTATATTGGGTAGAAAGAAAACAAGTAAAAAGGGCAGAAAACTTGAAAGGGTCATCAACGTATGCCTTTTTAATAAGAAATCCCAACCTCATCTTGATCCATCTTCAGGCACCTACCCAGCAATTAATCCTACTCTTTGCGATCCTCAGATCTTCTTGGATTTGAAGATTACACAATGACTCAGACGGCAGTGATCATTTCCAAATTAAAATGGAGAGGCTACATCCTGAAGAAGAAAATCTTTTCCAATGGAAGCCAAACAAAGGAAACTGGGAAAAATTCCAAATTCTATGTCTACAACACTGATTTAAAAAACAATGCCAAAAACACAATAGAAGATTTTACAAACACACTGACTGAAATAGCCAAGAGGTGCATCTCTAAGAACTCAACCTCATATAAGTAGAACAGACCATGGTTTAATGAAGTAGATTATCTGCTAACAACAGGCTTTAAACTAACCTTAACTCCAGCCCTGCATAAATTTGAAATTGCTCCTACAACCTCCAATCTGATCTCTCATACAAACACCATTGAGCAAAAGTACACAGAATAATGAAGAAAGCCAAGAGAAACTCCTAGCAAAATTATGTTAGTAAACTCAGCCCCTCTAATAAATCAAAAACCATCTGGGACATGATCCACAAAATATCTAGGAAACAACAATCAACTTCCCTAAAATATTTTTCTACAAACTAGACTAAAATAACTGCCAAAAAGAAGATTACAAATCTATTAGGCAAAACTTTTGCAAAAAATCATCAAGCCAAAATAACCAACAATTCATAGAAATTAAACAAAATGTTGAAAAAGTCAAACTACAGTTCAAATTCAATAACTCAGACGCATATAACAAGCTGTTCACCTAAACAGAACTGATTGACTCTATGAAACAGAATCTCACAGTGTAACGATTGGTCCAGATAAAGTACATTATGAGTTCTTCAAATAATAATTAAAGTAATAAAGAGGAACTATAGACCATTTGGTTTGTCTATAGATCTTCAAAAAGGAAGCTTCTATCAAAAAGAAGTGTTTGACTGCAATCTTTTTAGATCTGGAAAAGGCATATGACTTAACATGGAAGTATAACATTATCATGGATTTACACAATTTTGGCCAAAGAGGTAGACTACCAGGCTTCCTAAGGAACTTTCTCTTAGATAGAAACTTCAAGGTTGGTGTTGGATTCACCTTCTAAATCCAAGAGGAAGGGATCCCACAAAGAAGCATCCTTGTGGTAAACTGCTTTAGTATAAAAATTAACAGCACCATTAAATGCCTTAACACTGTAATAGACAGAGCCCAGTATGTTGACAATCTCAAGGTATGCTCCAGATTCAAATGCATCCACATGACAGAATGCCAACTCTAACTGATCATGGACAAGATCAATAGATAAGCAACAGACAATGATTTCAGATTCTCCAAATCAAAAACTCAATGTGTGCACTTCTGTTCACTTAAGGAAATGCACAATGATCTGGCCATTAAACTAGAAGGAACTAAAATACCCATTGTTGAATAAAAATTCCTTAGAGTTATATTTGATTGAAAATGGTCTTTTATCCCTCATTTGAAAAGCCTGAAATTAAAATGCAACAAAGCGCTATTCCTCCTATGACTGGTGACTCACATAGAATGGTGAGCGGACCAGCAAATCCTATTAAAATTATACAGCTCACAGGTCCTTTCACAACTGGACAATGTTAGCTTTGTATACAGATTAATCAGGTGGTCTTACCCCAAAGAGCTAGACCCTATACAAAATAAAAGTTTAAGACAAGTCCTAGGAGCTTTCAAACTTCTCCAGTGGTAAACTTGCACGCAGAGGCTCATGAAACAACCCGACAACTCAAAAGTGAAAAACTTGACCTACAATACTATACAAAACTTGAATTCTGCCCATGCAACCCAGCTTATGATTGTATCTTTAAATAAAGGTACAAGCAGTGTTTTACAAAAAAAGAAAAATCAATAAAACTTTTTAGCCTTCGGATAGAACACATCCTTGAAGTTCTATAATCTCACTAATATGCATGAAACCATCATACTAAAAAAATGCCAACTTAGATAATTAAAAAACCTTAAGTAATCCTTCAACAGAGTGAACTCTCCAAAACAAAAACTCATCTCAGCACTGAGCAAGATAAATTCCATAGTGTCCAAGAAAACCATTCCAACCACCTGTACATCTTTACAGATGACTCCAAGGACAAAGATGAAATATTTTAAACAAGAAAATTTTAAGAAAATCTCTTCCAAAGGAAAGATCCATCTTTTCAGGTAAAGCTCATGCATGAGACCTAGCACTTGCTATCATCTCTGAAAGCAACCACAAAAGCTTTAATGTATCCTCAATCTCTGTTTTAATATCACTAAAAAATAAAAGAAAATGAAGACCCCTTAATCATTAAACAATTGAGTAGAGTTGACTCCATATCCAACTCAAAAGAGATTCACATATAATGGATACCAGCAGAGTGAGTGAGGATAAAAGAGCTGACTTGGCAGCCTGCTCTTGATTTGACCCCCAACAAATCCAAGATTCCATAGTCTGATTTGAAGCCAGAAATGAAAAGCTTTATTCATACATAATAACAAAAATGCTGGAATAACAATATTCACAATAAGTTTCTCTTGATCAAATCCACTTTGGGAGCCAAGAGACCACAATTCCAAAAATCTAGAAAGGAACTAGTCTATTACGTATCGGTCACACAAAATGTACTCGCTCCTTTATACTTCATGCTCAATCAAGAACAACAAGCTCAATGTATAACATGTCAAACATCCTGCACTGTTAAACACTTTCTCTTAGATCAATAAATGCATTTGCAGTTTGAATATTATGAAATATCTACTTGAAAATATCAACATAGATGAAATCCTGTGTTTTTGAGAGAAACAAATTTATACTATAAAATATAAATATAAACCATGCACAGTAACTCGGCAACTTGATTCCAATGGTTTTAACATATTGTCAAAACCATTAACTAAAAAATTTAATTGTAGACATGCAACATGCCTTATTCCCTAACCTGTAAGCATAAAATAACCTCAAGCAGGTTGACATACCATTAAAATCCATTAAACAAAACCAAACCTGACAGTTTATATTTATCTAATATCAAACAGTCTGTAGGTTCTTTTTCTAACAGTGATCTATGATGATATTGATGTTTCTCATATTCTAATTAACATGATATAGTTATCTCTGCTATTTTGAGAATTTGGATTATCTAATAATGACATAAATTACAAACAAACACCCACAAAATTATAATTCATTTGCAAACTGGACTAGAAATTCTCTAAAAACATTTTACTTGTATTGCTCTGTGGGTACCTTAGGTGGTGTAACGTTTAGCAAGTGAGACTAGCAACCCTTAACGAGTGAGTTCAAGTCTCATTGGGTGCCCTATTCATACGGTCTTGTGCTACATCTGAGCAAAACTCTTAGTAAATTATTACTTGTAGTGCTCTAATAAAAATTTTTGATTAATGTGCTATTTTTGCTGTGTTATGGTTACCCTCCCCCATATATCTATAAGAATTTTATTTGACAGATGGCGAGAGATTAATTTTGGTTGTACATATAAATCTACTAAAAATGTGTCTACTTGATCATATGAATATATATATAAGTAAGTAAAAGTCAAGTTGGTGATTGTAATTGAGGGCATCATGAGAGCTGATGCTATCTCTCATCAAGCATCGTCTGTGGCAATCAAAGATGCCCTCATTGCAAAGTGTGGATCCAGCTTAACACATATCAAGTGAATGTCATCATACCCATGCACACAAAGTAAATGATTCCATTTTTTTTTAAGCTGGCTAGAAATTTTTCAGATGCAAAAAGAAACAAGAAAGTTGATAAAAAGCTTTGAAAACAAAGGCTTCAATAAAACTATATGATCAGCAAGAAAATTAAATCCAATACAATTTTAAAATTCAAAGCATTTTAACTTAGTTATAATTGATTTATTTTATTTTATTTCTGAAATTCAAAGCTAGTAGTTCAGTGTTTTCATTTCATTTGATTGTTTTGCTTTTTTCAAAATTTTAATGGATTCATGATGTAATTTCTCTTTCATTCTTTTCCAGACTAAACTTATCATTAGAGAACGACCAACATATAGCCGTGAGATCACCTTTGATCTGGCCACGTCTGCAGATAGGCGTCGGTCCAGAATTCCACACCTAGAACATCGACTAGTGAAGAAGAATGATTCACTGCTGATACAAGTCACTGTCGGATTGGCTGTAAGTTTTCTTATTCTCAGTTCATCTATCTTGTAAATTAAACAATCAGAATATTGTGGTCATTTCCATGAATTGAATGAGTTTGATAAATGTATTTTATTCTAAAAGTTTAATTTTTTTGTATTTTGCTATGGAATTTCGAAATGTTACATTGTAATAATTTTCAGATTTATCCATGAATAAGTAAGTGGGTTGACTTTTCTCCATAAGTTTGCCAACAGAACTAACAATATACTTATAGCTAAGCTACTCCTCTTTTTCCACTTTATTCAAGTGATAAAGTTTTATAAAATAGACCTGATTCCAAGGACCAAGAAAATTTTCAAACGATCTTTTGAATTTTAAATTTAAAAATGGAACACATATCAAAGATATAAATTTTTGTTGGAATAAAATTGTTTATTAGATTTGAATTTTGATAAAATAGATTTAAGAATTAAATTTACTGACAACCAGAATCTCTCTGTCTTTGATGAGCCTTGAACAATTTTTAAAAATTCTATTCATCATATTATGGACACTGTTCCCTTACTATTGCTGTATGGACAATAGATGAAGACGTGGTAAGTGTCTTAGCCAATTCTGTTTAATCATCAGTTCTTGACTCTTATGTCTATTTTCTTATGACTGACCTTAGTGAACAGAGAACCCAACTATCTCTGGTTAGAGTGCACTCATGTGCCCATTGATGGCTTCTTTGAAGATAAGCAGTTCAGGCTTCCAGAAAAGAAAACCATTTATCCCAAGTGAACCACTCAAAACTCAAGTACTTAAAAAATAGGATACCCTTGTTTACTGACCTCAGACTATACTAGCACTGAAAACTTGAGTTTATTATGACCATCTCCAACTAGAAATCCCCTTTCTATTTTATCATCAGTTGAAATTTGCAAACTTTCCTAACTTGTTTATTTATCATTTTGACACTTCTTTAAAAATGAAGGTTTCAGTTTGTGTTTGAATTCATCTTGGACTTATTTCCTATAAATTCTCTCTATAGTTGAGGGCTAAAATGAATTCAGACAAAAATACTCAGATTTTTATAATCTTTGAAAAGTATTTGATGGATTTAACAGATCTATTATCCAGTGGGGATATTGTTAGACTGGGATGAGGAAACTGTTAGAACAAGGAAATGAGATACTTCTTTAGAATACCTTTCTTTTAGTAACAGCCAAAGAAATAATAAAATACACTGATGGATCAAACAGCTTCCCACACAATTATGTCACCACTGCCAAAGTTTCTTTTTGTTGAGAGGCCTTTTTCTCTTGATTTTCTGAAATATCTATTATACCCATCTGGACACAAAGGAAAGCTTTGTCAAAGATGACATTAGAGAAAAAAATTAGTTCTTGTCCTTGTAGAAATGAATAAACATCTGTCGATCGACAATGTTCTTTGACAGTTGAGACTTTCTTATACAGAACCAACAGGAAATACGAAATTATTTGAGAGACATCTTGACAGCATATCTGGAAGACCCTTTTTCTTTCGATAGAAATAAAAATCTTGGAAACGATTTTAGTCAGTTTTCTTTTGTGTAAAGATTCAGTTCTTTTAGCCATTGATCCTCTTTCTTCAATCTGGATGACAATTCTCTGTGAATGGTGATCAATGGAATATCCAAATTTCTTTTGCCTACTTCTTGATAGTCTTGAAACAATGAATTTAATCCTACAATGGAAGAATTAGAAAATGGCATTTATGAATCTGTCCTTGCTTCTCCATCAGTACTGAACTTGTCTTGTTCATCTTACTTGAATGGTTTGTGAGATAGGAGGTAAGTACAACAGCTATTTTGTAGGATGCTGCTTCTGGGATTTGTTCAAAAAAGCATGTAGCATCTTCATGTAGTTCTTATCTAACTTTTTATTGAGGCTTTTTGTTAAATCCAAGGGATACAACCAAATAGTCGTTCTGATTGGGCTGCAGCTTAGAAGAATTCCCACTTTTTTGCCAAGTTATCAAATGGAACTTAACTAAAATAGAGAAATTCTTTAAGTTGATTAATTGGTTGGATTTTAAAGAATAAAGAAAACATAAAAAGGAACAATCCAAAGTAAAATGATTACAGAAATGAATTTTTTAAATCACTCAAAACTTTTTTTAATGATTTTTCAGCAAAATAGAAAACGAAATCAAAAATTTTGGAGACATTTCATTATATTTGTATATTAATTTATTGTTTTTTTAATTTATTTTTGCTGTTGGTATTTGAGATATATCAGAGCATCCAATTTCTAGACTAAATAAAACCAACTATATTCTACTTAGAGATGTTTTATTTGACTGATCATGTTCTTATCAATATTTACATATGTTAGTGAAGGATTGACCAAAAATTTTATTTTACTTTTATTCTTGAATTGTATAAAGAAATTTAGTTTTAACTAATTTTAGTAAAAAAAATCACTTTTGATTTTATTATGACAGCTGTCATATCAGAGTGCATTAAAAAATTCTTTAAACTGGTATAGTTTATTGATTCTGACATTGAAGACAAAAGAAAATGTGTGATATTTTCGTTTTTTATTTAAAAAAAAATGAAAAAGATGTGATTAAAACAGTTCACGAAGAAGGCACTGTGAATGATTGGATGTGTCGAAAATGGATTGCAATGTTTAGAATGCTGTCAAGAACTGCTGTTAAAATCACATGAAGGATAAAAGTATTTTTCTCATTTGACTTTTAGCCATTTCTCTTGAAAATGATATAAAGAGATATGCTTGAAAAAATGTGTATGTTGTGCATTTAATAATTAATAATGTATATATGTCTTCAAATGTTTTTGCTAAGGAACCATTTTTTTCTTAAATTTGTTTGATTGTTGTGTTTTGAATTTGTGTTAGCATTGTTTTGAATTTTGTGAGTGCAGTTGGACAAAAGGTATAATATTCCATATGTATATTGCTTGACTGTATCTTTATTTGATGAGTAGGTAAAAATGAATACATTTTAACAGGGAAATTTTCACTCATTTGGCATATTCATTTGATACTGCGACTTCAAATTCAGACATTTATTTCGGTTCTTAAAAAATTCCTAAAATAGTAAATATTCTGATCTCCTACAAGATAATAAAATACTTTGCATTTATTAAACTGTATAAATATTTTGGTATTCCCAAACTACAGCTTTGTGTGATGGGATTCAATAAAAAAATATAGCTGAATGTATTATGCTTGTATATATATATATATATATATATGCATACAAACCCATATATATATATATGGGTTTGTATGCATGTATATATATATATATATATATATATATATATATACATGCATACAAACCCATATATATATATGGGTTTGTATGCATGTATATATATATATATATATATATATATATATATATACATATACATGCATACAAACCCATATATATATATATATGGGTTTGTATGCATGTATGTAACTATTTGGTCATTATTGATGACATGAGTACTACTATGTTCTGAAGTTCAGAATTTGTTCTGTACACAAGGATTTTTTTTAGTGGTTATTTTCACCCCAAACTCCAGAACACAGTTGTACAGATGTTCCTTGACAATGACCAAGGATGATCTAAATTATCTGCATTTAGATTGGACCAATTGAGACACAGCCCAGTCAGCTGGGGCTGTAGAATACACTGACTTCATCTCTGCAGAGGGGTAAGACTCCCCCCTATGAGTGTCCTGGATATGACACAAAACAATCAAATAATGAGGCTTTGGTAATGCTGGAGCTTTAGGAAATGCAGTGTACCCCTTCATTGCCATCATTCCGAGGTCCACTCTGACTTGGAGTGGTAGAATCTGATAGGGTTCTATCTATAGGTCAAATACCACTAAACTGTGTAATTAGACTAAACTGAATTGTTTAAATTAACTCTTTTTACATTTAACTGTGTGTTTAAACTGCATACTTAGGCTAAACTGAATTGTTTGAAATAAAACTGTTTTGACATTTAACTATGTGTAAACAAAAAACTATTCTTATACTAAACTGAATTGATGGAAACTTTTATGAAAATGATTTAATTTAGCATAAAATGACCTGAAAAAGGTTGATATGCCATAAAACAAAACAACCAACTAACCAAGACACTGGGTAGTTCTTAAACTGTCTTCAACCATAATTGTAACATCTTGTTCACTGAGAAGAAAAGATGAAATAAGTTAAGACAACAAATCTTTGTTCGTTATTTTCAACAAATTATTCCGACAAGAGAATCTGCTGCCTAAATGCACAAATATATGTACGCATATATATATATATATGTATATATATATGTGTGTGTGTGTCTATGTGTGTATGATATATATTGGTACTGGTTAATTTTGTTGGTATGAATTAGTTGATACAAAATTTGCTGTCACTTAACACGATTTTTTTGATGGCCATCTTCTTGACCACTTTGAACTTTCTCTGTTTCCTCATTAAAGTATTTGGATAACAGTTTAAGTAGTAACATTTTCTGTAATGAAAAAGAGATGTCTAAAGCAGAGGTCTCAAAAGTGTCATCACGTTCTGGGGATGAGGCACAGTGGGCCAAAAGTGAGTTGAGGAAGGTCATGATTTCCAATGTTTATAATGCTAATCTGAAACGCAGTTTGATAGAGTGCTATTTTTTTTTTTTAAATCAAAATGGATATACATATGATAGTAAGTGGCATCTCTGAAATAGTAGGAAATTTTGCAGGAAAATTTTTCCGTTGCAATTTTTTCCATTATTTTGTTTTCATTTTTAGTAAATTCTTTCTTTTTTCTCCATTGATACTTTCAACAAATTCTGATATATTGGTATAAGTTAATTTTAACATATGTATATCATATATGAGATATATCTATTTTTAAGATAGTGTATATATATATATATATATATATATATATATATATATATATATATATATGACACATTATTCACAGAACGGCAACTCTTATTTCTCTTAGGTTGGCCAAAGTACCAAAACTTTTGATGTCAAAACTTTTACGCAACGGAAACTAAATAAAGAATATTGTTTAGAAAGAGATAGAACAAACTATGAAAATGGGGTCAGAAACTGTTCTCTAAGGTTCATTCAATAAATAAAGGGTTTATTTTTAAAAGAAAATGGGGCATTATTTGTTTTATTGCAGAAATTATTCTAATCTCGCTAAAATATTCATTTTAATGCTATTCAAAATGATAGCAAATCAAACACAGGGTTTCGGGCTTGAACAGAGGTCTGTTATAAAATTTTTGGTGGTTGAGAAGTACAAATCATGTAAAATTTATTTTAAAAAAACGTGTGATATGTATGGAGAAGCATGTTTTAGTAAAAAAAAAAAACTTTACAAATGGGCTAAACATGTTTTTGCCATTATCAGCTTGACAGTCCATGGAAGGAAAAGATACTGACTCTCCAGTAAAGAAAAAGTTTCAGCCGCAAGGGTCAGTAAAGAAGATCGTGCTAACATTCTTTTTGGACATGAAAGGATCTATCACTATTGATTTGCTTAAAAAAGGTGCAACAGTAAACAGTTCTTCAACTCCATGGGTAAAACTCACTTTATTTATTGAATGGCCTGCGTATATCATAAGAAAAAAACATAACTTAAAAATATCTTTAAAAATAAAGAAACAAAACTCTGGGATTGAAAAGGAATTTTTGACTGAAATTAGTTAAAATAATTTGGACCAAAGATTATTAAAAATTCTAGATCCTACACAAAGAGGATATTGAAAAAGAAATAAATTTGGACAGAATCCGTTAGATTTAATATAAAAAATTGAATATAAAAACTTGCTAACCAAGCTAGATTGATATTAAGGAAAAGTTGGTTTTATGATCTTGAGTTATTAGAAATATGTGAATAATGAAGAATATGAACTACATTCTCATGCCCAAATCGAAACACTAAATACTGAATTGAAACACACAAAATACGGAAAACCGAAAACTCACACACTCCGGCACTAAAAATGTATGAAGACAAAATAAATGTAGATTTAATAAAGAAAATCATGATCGAAAAGAAAACTACATTACTTTCCCACAAAAACCAAGACTGGAAAGAAGTGAAGACAGAACCGAAAATTTAAACATTATCGCCAAATATGCCAACGTGCAACATCACTGAACTAAACGAGGTATTTTACGCTGGAACAAAACTAGTCTGGGATGAGATCGGTATTCCTCTAAGGAACCCGCAGAGAAATATAAAACCTGGAAGGAAAATTAGACAAGGACAGGTGAAGAAATTGCGACAAGTACTAAGGAAGGAAAAACACGCAAAGATATGTTGGTATGAAAAGACCAAAACAAAACAGCAGACAATTCTGGCAATGAAGAGATAAATCAAAAATTTTGGTGAAAGAAGAGCTTCTTAAAAGATACCGAGACAAGATCAAGCATTACCAACAAAACAGGATATGCCAAAATAACGAAAGAAATTTCTACTAACAAGTAGGTGGAGAACGTACGAGGACACCCCAACAACAGGATGCAAAGGAAGCAAAACCAATTTGGAGTAAAATAGGGGAACAGAAGGAGCATAACAGCCTGAAGGGATCAGTAATATGAAAAAAGAATTAGAAGGACACGAAGAAGGTACAATGCGGAAATACACCTGGAATCGCTTAGAGTAACACTGAAAAAAGTATTGAATTGGAAAACGACAGATCATGACTGCCTACATGGATTCTGGTTTAAAAAAAATTCCCGTCCATCCACGACAGACTGGCTCTTGAACTGTGTAGAGTCATAGAAGAAGCAAATATAGCTGAATGGATGTCTAAGGGGAAGACCACCTTGATTCAGAAAGACCCCTCCCCTCAAAAAAGAACCATCTGCAGCAACGATGACCGATAACGTATCTACCTATGATAAGGAAAATCCAAACAGCACTCATAAGGGAAGAGACCTATTATTCGCGGACTGTTTTCTAGAAAACAGAAATGATATCAGGGAAGCAAGAGTAACAAGTGATTTACTCTCCATTAATCAGCACATCCTCATGGAAAACAAAGCGAAGCGGAAAATCTAACTATAGCATGGATTTACAATTTAAAAAACGCCAATAATATGGTCTGCAATTTTGCATAGTAGAGTGTCTAAAAATGTACAAAACTGGAAAGTGGAATTGACAGCTAAGGAAAAACTTGAGTTAAGGTAAAAATCCTGGAAGATGCGCTTTCGCCATCACTATTTATAAGAGCAATGATGCAACTCAGTTATATACTTAAGAGGTGCACTGAGGGCTACAAATTTATTTAATCGCAAAAAAGATAAATCACCATGGATGACATTAAGATTTCTGCAAAAAATGAAAAAGGATATGAGACTCTGATACAAACAATAAAAATATACAGTCAGGATATAAAAATGAAATCGAGCATAGAAAAATATGACATGCCCATAATGGAAAATGGACAAAGAGAAATAACGGAAGGAATAGAACTGCCTAATGCGTCAAGAAAAGGAGGAGGAGGAGGAATAATAAGAAGAAGAAGATTCGCCGCTAACATTGAAGATAGCGTGGATGTATTTATACGACGACTCTTATTTCAAGTGACAAAATGGCGAAATGTCACGAGAAGACATGAAGTGAAAAACTGAATCTCTTTTAATAGCAGCACAGAACGATGTCATAAGGATTAGTTATGTTCAAGCGAAAATAGATAATACACATAAGAATAGAAAATGTAGGTTATATGATGACAGAGACAGAATGGTTAATCACATACGCGCATGTAGCAAACATGAGCAAAAGGAGTGTAAGACTGGACAGAACTGGGTGGGGAAGGTGTTCCACTGTGAATTGTGCAAGAAATTTGATCATGCTACCAAATGGTAAATGCAAAAACCAGAATTCGCCCTGAAGAATGAGACGCATAAAATTCACTCGGATTTTGAGATGCAAACGGTTCACTTAATCCTGGCCAGAAGACCAGACTTAGTGATAAATGAGAAAAAAAGAGAACCTGCAGTATAGTAAACTTGGCTGTCCAGGCAGACCACAGAGTGAAAAATAAAAAAAGAAAAAGAGAGACAAATACTTGGACCTTGCCAGAGAACGTAGAAAGCAGTGAAAGAGGAAAATGATGATGATGCAAATTGTAATTGGCGCTCTTGGAACGGTCCCCAAAGGTTTGGAAAGAAGACTAAAAGAGTTGGAAATTGGAGGACGAATCGAGACTATTCAAACTAGTACATTGTGAAAATAGGCCAGAATACTGAGAAGAGTCTTGGAAACCAGAGGAAACTTTCTGTCTCTCAGACTCTAGTGAACACTGGTGTGAACTTGCAACGAGTATAATCAAAATTAGGGATTTTGCAACAAATACAAAAAACATTTTAGCAATGCAGCTTCTCATTGCTCAATATTGGAACCATATTTTAGATAAGATATATTGATTGATTTTATTGGAATGTCAACCCATCCAGAATTATTTTGTGCTTTAAGCTTAAAGAATTGCATTTACTCTTTCATGCAGTTGTTTCTTCATTTTTTGTCTTGCGCACGTTCTCCTACCAATTACGAATAAGTTTCAAAAAGATTTATTTGACCTATAGATGAGACATTAACAGGTACGACCATTCCGACTCTGGATGGACCTGGGAGTAATGACAATGAAGGAGTACTCTATATTCTGCAGATCTCGATAGCTAGAGCCTTACCATCAGATATAAATTAGTGTTATACCTCGGAAACAAGGAACCAGAATTTATGAATATTACTAACGGGCATTTCATTATTGATAATATTTCTAAATAGATTTTAAACAAATTAATCACTTGGAATGATTTCAAAGGCACCCGAGACTGAGTCATCAGATCTTCATAGAGAAAACAAAAATTAATCAAAATAAAATTGCTCAGCCTTTGACCATTGAAATAGTTGTCTAATTCAAATTAAGATGGGCGTTATCTTAGCGCTGCGCAGATAGCGAAGGAGTAGCTAAAGGCTGGACCGTGCCATTAGCGCTGCGCAGCTTATCGGACTATCGGAACCGAGTGAGAGTTAAGACCGGTTGGTCTTAGAATCCGTCTTCGCGTTTGCCGCCTGGCCGTCTACTTCGACTGGTCATTACTGACCGCCAGAGATGCTCTGACCCGCAGACAGAGACCTTTTATGGTCCTAAAAAGGACCTTTGTGCATACCAATGTAGGTGGAAGAAAAGCAGATCTACCACGAGAAGTGGGATCAACGCTGGAAGGTAAGGTGAATGCGACCGCACAGAATGCAGGATTCCTCCTTAAAGAGCTTCGCCGGGAGCGTGCCAAGTATTTGTCGCTGCCTCCCACCAGACACGACTTGACACAAGGTCAAAAGCCCGAAGGCCGATTAAAGTGGGGATAAAGGGGAGGGGAAGGTCAGGAACGAGCCGAGACTCGAACCCTGCTTGTCAGTGCTGCTCATCGGCTCACTTAGTGCAATGTGAGCCTGATGAGGCAAGCAGTTTCACGAACCCAAATGTGGGTCCGGGCACGTATGCCAGTTTGCGGCTTAAACTAGACGCTTGGTCTAGTGCCGTACAAGGGGGGCAAAGGAGACAAAAATGCAGCTCGCCCACCTGAAGGTTGCCTAGTCGAAACTAGGTGCCTAATTAAAGGCCCCAAGTCTGCCATTGTTCCTTTTCCAGGGCCACGCTCCGGACCGAAGTCCAGAACAGGCCCCGGGGCGCTCGCCGGGAGCGTGCCCGATCACGAAAGTGCTGTGACACACAGCTCAGCCGCGTGAATATGGAATTCCCCCATATAAAATGAGTGTAGCCGTAAAGTATTTTTCTAACCTGCTATAGGCTGGCGACGACTATTAGTTCCAGTCTTATCAGGTTATTTTTGGCCGAAGTGCTTTGTAAATGTTATTAATTTTAATTCATCCTTTTCTTTTAGCTATAACGAGATGTCAAGGTCGTTAGAAAGAAAAGGGCTTTGTCAGTTCCGGTCGTACTCGGATATAATTGTCCTAAAGCGGGCGTGTAACTTGATATGTTTATGTTTATCGGCAGGTCGCGGCAAACTGATATCTGTATCAGTGATACACTTTAGTAAACCTGAGAATTAAGATGACATAAAAAAATGAAACCCTAAAATCTTTTGCTTGATATTCATAAATTTATCCCATCACTTTTGTCCCTTCACTACGGAAGGAAACCAAACACATTGAGATGCTAAAGACATTTCAATTGAAAACAACTATTCCATTGATGAACATCATGAAAATGATTTCTCCATAACATCAGGAAACTCATTAAGTATGACGAATTTGTTTATTCAATGAATGACTTGGAATTACGCACTTGGACATCGTTTGTTGACGTGATGAAAAATTTCTCAGGTAATCGCCTGGCCGAAAACTAAAAGGAGTTGGTGGAAAAGTTGTTTTAAAGCCTACAGGGCATAGGCGCTAATACGAGTACTAAGGTTTATTTTTTACATAGTCATCTCGATAAATTTCCGGAGAATTGTGATGTGAGTGATGAGCAAAGAGAACGATACCATCAGGATATCAAAACAATGGAAGAGCACTACCAGGGACAAAAGGGACAAACGAATGATGGCTGACGACTGATGAAGCATTAAAGGGGACTTGAATAACACTGAACATGAGAGACAACCAAGAAAGAGAAAATTTTTATCATAATTCTCATATTCACGAATGTTTTATTTCTGCTGTTTGTTTCTTAAATGATTTGATAAAAATACTTGTTATTCTTGGTATATTCAATCATGTTATTTTACAATCAATACTGTCATAGTATGGACGATTCTTTCCTTTTCCTTTTCTTTCTTCCTTTCCATTTAGATACTCCATTATAGTTATTGTCTTTGATGAAACAGGATACACCTGAACCCCTGCCCCACTCTATCCGTCCCCTTTCTTTCCCTCACTAAAATTAATTCGCTTCTTTCTAATCAAATCTCTGATGAAACCAGATACATTTAATACCAACCATCTTCCACCATATAACCAGACAGTCTGTTGAAAATTATAAATTCGGCATTTAATATCTACTCAAATCTGATTGGCTGTTTTGAAGTTGTGCCGTTAGCCCCTGCCCTTACTGTTATTTAAGTGAAACCCACAAGGGGTCGCGCTCTTTTTTCAGGAGTTGAAGCCTCTGTCTGGCTCGCTTCTTTTGCTCTGCGAGTTCTTGTTTACTCGCCTTCGACTATAAGCAATTTGCCGGCAACGGAACCTGTTGGTCGAGTCAGAAAACGTGATAAAAGCTTCTGTAGGCTCAACAGAAGAAAAATTTGAGTTGAAACAAAAGATATTCATCTAAGAAGAGGAAGCGGTGGTCTACTTGGTTCACTTAAAGAAATGTCAAACTTCGTTTTTAGCAAGTCTACACAAAAAACTAGAAAAATACGGTTGTCCAGGTTGATTCTACACAAGAAAAAGACGCCGGGAAGAAGAATGAACCCTAAAAATTGACTTCAAAATGAACTTTGACTTAAAATACCAAAGAAAGGTATTTCATCATTAACAAAAGTTAAACTGACAGTAGGTGGTTGACGGTATGGCTTTGAGTAAGTCAGTTGTTATATTTCTTTATACCCTCCTTTTTTTTTTTTGGTTATGATATAGTCGTTACTTGATGGTATGTTATTTTGCTACCTTGTAGAGGAGAGGAAAATCTCGTATTTTGTTTTGGCGCGCAATTTAATTCAACACTGAATTTCACCCAATCAGGATGACATATCCTATTCAGCCCGGACCTTCATTTCCGGCTAGCAAAACGGGTGAGCGGCCAAACACACCCTCTTCAGCGTGAGACGGCAACCAGAACAGACGTGCCTCTGGTCGTCCCTGCTTAGCGATGCTTTTTAGCTAAACAAGCCACCCAGTGTGGACATCTCACTGTGGCTTTAACACTAGCAGCAGCAACATGGACACTCAATGAGGGAACCATCTAATTTATGGATTCTTTACGAGGAATCCCAGTGGAACATAAATTAGAAACATTCAGCATGCCTTCCACAGGCACCACTTCATGTCACCCCAAAAATTGACTATGTCGATCCGAGCGTCACTCCGCTCTCGACACGCAAAACTACACGGTGACTTTGAATACTTCCCTCACACGTCCAACGACACGCTGCCATCTCAACATCTCGCTAAGCCATTTCGTCTCAAACATCCAACAAGCCTAAACACCACGAGTCTTGCAGCACCAAGAACAAACCAAATATTCAAAGCTGTAAATAAAGAACTTTCGTTTAAATGTGTTGTTAAAGCAAAGTTTCGTAATTCATTTGTGTGCCTAAAAACAATAGCGTTATCCCCAAAAAACGCTATAGCCTTATTCAGTGTTTTCGACAAGCATAGCGGAAAATATGCAAAGCCGGGTTTTGTAAAGTTTATTTCTCTTGAAATAAATTACTTTGTGGGGGAACTGGTTGTTTTGTTTTAAAGAAATATAGACACACTTTTCTTTCAGGTAACAAAAGTAAGGTTCCCTTCACCTTTTTTTATCTCCTTCATTTTTTATACTTTTCTCTCCTCCTTAGCTTGGCCTGACAGTTACTGCTAGATTTCTAAGGCCTGATAGAAATGAAGTCGAGCATATTTTTTTAATTGAGCACGATTTCTCATATCTTGCCAATTTCATTTCTTATAAGTCACAGTCAAAACCAATAACCCCTACCACCATCACTTAAACCCATATCTACTCCCCTCCCTATTCTTCCCTTATCTGCCTCTTGTCGTTAGACCCTTTCCCTCCCTTTATATCTTTATTTTCTCCATTTCCTCAAATTGCTAAAAAGTAGAAAAACTCAAGAAGTGTTTAGTCTGAAGAAGTTCTGTGAATAAAGAACGAAATATTACCAGTAATATCAACCAAGCAATATTGATAATTACCAACGAAGGTTAAAAGTACTAAAGAATGTTCTCAAATCTTTAAAAACTCAATGAGTTTTCATTAAACGACAGGGTTTCATGTTTTCCTAAGAGTTTAATTGATTAGAATTTTTTTTACACGCAGAATTCTTTTTTTTTTGCGTACTTTTTAAAATCTTGAAACACTAAAAGATCCTTTAATCAGTTTCTAAGATCAGAAAACTGAAATATTCTAAGTACATCTGGTTTTCACTTCACCTGCATCGAAAAGTGAGGCTTAAGTCCCAGAATTCTGAAATGAATACTTTCACCCATTTGTACTTATTCCTAGATCTTCCCTGTACCAGAATAGTAGCACTTATTAGGGTTTCATTAATAGTCAGGAATGGACGTTCACTTGCTGAAGTTCTAGCTCTATGAAATTTGAGGCTTTTCACTAAATAAAATTGACTAAGAATATTTTTTTATTATTGTTAATAATCAAGAAAAGTGTATTTTTATGTAAGTGTGTGTGTGCGTAAATTAGTTAATAAGTTGTCCGACCGTTGTCTAGGGCGACTCGAAGGCTCTCTTTTCAATAGCTACTACACCGGGGAGACATAGCTACTACACATAGGGGAGACGCTCGGGATTGTTCCGCTTACCATTGATCAGCACCTTATGATGCTTAGTTTAAAGCAAGGAGGCACTAAGTAACATTTTTGAGTCTTTGTTATGACTCGATCTAGAATTCAACGCCGATCTCCCGGACCATTAGCGAACACTCTCCTCATTATGCAAATGGGCCGGTTATATTGGTCTAGTGGAGTAGCTGATGAAAAGAGAGCTTTCGGGTAGCTAACTAATTATATATATATATATATAGAGAGAGAGAGAGAGACTCGTCTGTTTTGGTATGTATGTATCGACTTATACTCAGAAAAGAAATGCTGTTGAACATTAAAATCTCACATACACTTAAGTATATTTATAAGGAAAAGTACAACATTTAATTTTTGATTTTTACTGACTAAATGATATACTTCAATAATTAAAAATCAATCGATTTGTGGAACTCTTGACGATACTATTTACCAACCCCTCCGCTCGGGCAGGATATGACACAAGGTCAATTTTTAAGCGGAGTTTAACAGGTTTGAATTCAGAGTTTTCCTTCTCCTAGACTAGTTGCCTAACCAAGGCTGAAGAACCTAGTCTTTCCTACTATTTACCCATAGCTGGAGGGAGAATAATTGGATTCATACCTTTCCCAAGGGTATTAGTGCTATGTGAAATGCAATCAGTATCGTCCAGGATTTGAACTCGTATCGCCGTGTTCATTTCCTACGGCGATAACGACTACACCACGGGCACGATGCATATCGAGTAAGTACGAATAAAACGGAGAAATTCTTCAGTTACCTTTAAATATCACAAGGATTCCATCGGTGGAGTTTGAATATAATGCTTTTTCGAAAATTATTTAGTAATTTAGTACTGACTGTAAAAAAAATTTATTATTTTGGGAGAACTAAAAAAAACCCAGAAAATGTTTCAAACCAAAGAGTACCTTCTAAGGTTCTTTCATCATAAAATTTTTTAAAGGTAAATTAAATTTTGAATTAAAAATATACTGCTTTTTCGAAAATTATTAACAAACAAGTTGTTCATTAACTAAGCTAGAGGTGCCCGTGGTGTAATGGTTATCGTCGCAGGAATTGGACACGGCGACACGAGTTCAAATTCTGGACTGATTGCATTTCACATAGCACTAATACCCTTGGGAAAGGTATGAATCCAATTATTCTCCCTCCAGCTATGGGTAAATAGTAGGACAGAATGGGTTCTTCAGCCTTGGTGAGACAACTCGTCTAGGAGAAGGAAAACTCTGATTTCAAACCTGTTAAACTCCGCTTAAAAAATTGACCTTGTGTCATATCCTGCCCCAGCGGGGGGGGGGGTAAAAAAGGAGGTGCCCGTGGAGTAATGGTTATCGTTGTAGGAAATGGACACGGCGATACGAGTTCAAATCCTGGATGAGACTGATTGCATTTTTCACATAGCACTAATACCTTTGGGAAAGGTATGAATCCAATTATTCTCCCTCCAGCTATGGGTAAATAGTGGGGCAGACTAGGTTCTTCAGCCTTGGTGAGGCGACTAGTCTAGGAGAAGGAAAACTCTGAATTTAAACCTGTTAAACTCCGCTTAAAAAATCGACCTTGTGTCATATCCTGCCCAGAGGGGTTAGGAAACTATCATTAACTAAGCGCTTATTGTAAGAAGTAAAATTTATTCCAAATGAAAAACAAAAAAAAAAAGTGTTTTAAACCTTTCACCAGAATAGGGTTACATATTTTATATATATTATTTTAGATGTAAACTAAAAAAGAATAGAAAAAAATCGTAATATAGAATATCACAATTTTATTTCCTCAACCAAATTGGACACTAGTGCCAATAATAATATTAGAAAAGAATATGAAGGCAAAAATGGAATAAGGGGGAGAGAGATCAAAAGGAATGTCACTCTAGTTAGTTGTATGTGTGTCCGAATGCAAATATGACAACTAACTCATGAATACAAAAAGAAATAAAAAAATTATAAAAAAATCTTTCACCTACTGATACACTCACAAAAAAGGGAAAGAAGTCACTATTTCTTCCTTTCACCAACTGCTACACTCAAAAAACAGGAAAAGAAGCCTCTACTTCTTCCCTCCAACTAAACAAGGGTTCACACGTGTATCATTTTTTTCTTAGAGACCAAGTCCCAAAAATGTGCTTTTTTTTCACCCTTTTTTCAAGTCCCTAAAAATGTTCTTTTTTCCTTTTCTTTTCTAAGTAAAAGCCACTTTCTGTCTTTCTTAGTTTTGCGAAACAATGTCTCTAATAATGTTCTTTTTTATTTTTTCTATTTCTTTGTTGGTTGTCTTCTCTCTAGATAGAGCAAGTAATGATATCTGAGGCTTGTGTAGTTGTTGGAGTTGACCGAAGTTGTTAATTCTTTTTCTTAGAGAAATGATTCCTCTAAAATATAAATTTATGGAGTAGAAACCTACTTTTTTCGGTTTCTTTCTTTCTTTTTCTTCTTTTTGACTTTAACTTGTGATAAATTTGAATTCCCTTTTGGAATTCTGAATGTAATACAAAATCCTTCTGGTGGATTTAAATTCTTCTCATTTCGGCATTCAATCCTTCTTTGAAATCCCTGGGATTCTGAAAGAAACACTTAATCCTTCAAGTGGACTTAATTCTTGTTACTCTGCTCTATTTGAGTTGAGGAGTAAAAAAATGCAGCCTAATTCTAAGGCCTCCTGTTTCCACCTGCTTATGGTTGATTTCAGTGGTTAACACCTAAGGCAACAGCACCACCCACTCCAGAGACACCAGCCAATCACATCAAAGCTCTTCTGCCATACATAGATTTTCACCGAACACAAAAACTAACCAGCAGCGAAAGATAGATGATACAAAATAGACCCCGAATTGACTCAGAAATGTTGGCACTCCATTCAATAAACCCATTTACTGATAAAACTTCCACCAAAAGAATGTTTTTCATGTGAATTAATAAGGGAAATCTTTCAACAACAAACAAGGATACATTTTTTAATTCTTATCTTATTCCTCTTTTCTCTTATCTCACTCAGTGATGGTTCTAAAATCATTCTAGTTCAGTTATGGACTGGCTAACTTTACTAGTTTACATACGTGCATATATATTTTTATGAAAACTGATGATAAGAAATATATAAATATATATATGTATATATATTGTAAAAATGAGGCACCAAGGGTGTGTGGCCCTAATCTATAGCTTATTTAGCTTATAGATAAGTCCAGCTCTTCAAATAGAGCTGTTTGCATGTTTAAAATGATAGTGAACTACATTAATACACTGGCTCATAAAACACTGATATTGCAATTATGTACGGATTTTTTCTGGCTAAAATGATTGTAAGATCCCCTCTGATTAAAAAATAGTTATCCTGATTATGACACTAAACTGCAACTGGTGGTGAGGCTCCAATTTTGGAGCCTTGAGAAGTGTAGAGTCACCTCTTTGTTCCTATTTTTCACAGATATACTGTGACCCAGAATGGCAGCTCTTTTATGGGTCAAATTGAAAAGTTTTCATGTTTAGAATAATGTTGAACTACATTATTACAGTGTCTCTTAAAACAGTGATATTGGAATTTACTAAGCTTTGTTTAATAGAGCACAAGGTGTTACAGTTGGTAAAAGAATGTATTGCGCTCATCTTGGAAATGGAGAGAGTTTTGCTTTCCTTGAAATTCTGCTCTTGGAATTTGGGCTTTTTTACTGGGATCAAGAACTGAGCACTGACGTCAGAAGAAAATAGTCCAGGCAGTACTTCACATATGCTGATTATATTCGACCAAAACAGGAGTGTCCTAGGTATGATATTAAACTGCATCTGATCATAAAGCTCCACTTCTGAGGATCTGGGGATTGTGGAGCACTCCTTTATTGCCATCAGGTTCACTCAGACTCAGACTAGTTTTATCTGCATGAAAATTTGTATTCAATTCGATTTTGTGCAAAGAAAAAGACTCTTTAGAAACAACTACACAAAGAATATAAATATAAACATCCAATAAATGTGATTCCCTAACCTCTTGGCATAAAATAACTCTAAATGAATTATTATACCATTAAAATCAATCAATTGACTTGAAGCAATACTAATATATTTGTACTTAGTATAAAGGGACAAAGCTGGGACCTAATTCTCACTATTTCTTTAGTGTTTACTATAATATCACAGTCAAGCACAGTAGCCACTATGCCATGAAGACTTACCCCTTTGTATTTCTTTACTTTCATTACTGAAAAAGTGATTGTCATCTTTGTTATTCAGAATTTGTAGAATCATATTTCTTACAGCCATTTCATTCGTCTTTGATTCTGTTTTCTTCCTCTTATGACTATGATATTTGTCTCTATTTACTGGTTTAGATAAGATTGATGATAAACATTCTACTTCATTCTATCTTCAACCTTTGAAAAGCAATAATTTATATGATTGACTCAATTTCCAACAATCAAGTCTTGGGGGCTTCAAGGTTAACTATTCATGTATATATTGTTAACAGAGAACTTGTTCATCATTTATTGCCAAATAGAAATGTGACAAGGAGGGTGAATTGTATGCTTGCTAGTAAAATTTAGCTATATTTAAGTGTTTATAGAAATTATTTTGGCTTGAAAACTGTAAATAAAAGTCTCAAGTGTTTTAGATCATCTTATGGACATATTTGAAAGGAATATAAAAAAAAGTAATGACAGAAATAAAGACGTTCCAACTGAAAAATGAAAAGGACTAAGTAACAATTTGCCATTGGTTTCACAAAATTAACTGTCTTGTTAGAGTTGTCATTTATTTAAGAAATGAAAACTAAAAATGCACATCTATTCATGCCATGTTTAATACATTAGCATATACAAAAACATTTACAAGGCTGTACTCATATTTCTTTGTTCTTCCTTCCTCACACAAGTTTTCTAGTCAGTTTGAGAAATACATTCTGCCTATATCAGCGTTCGACATTAGGAGCTAAGAATTTCATGTCTTGATAGTTCAGGGACTTCTGCTAAAAAAGAGCAAACTCCCCATCCCATCCAAAGGAGTTAATTCTGAACTTCCTGTGTCCCTTAACTCCGGAGAGTTCGTATTTTAGAATCCTATAGTCTACTTCCTACAAGTATTTATATACGGATCAACATTTTTCTGAAGGTTCTGTGTTTAGTATCTGTACACATGGTGATTTTTAAAAATGTTAAGATATCGAATAAGAAAATAAAAATCTTAAAATAGAAATTGAAAAATAATAAAAGTGTGAAAATAATTAAGAAATGAATTTATAGAATTATAATTGTTTTAATAAACTTATACGTAAATGGCAAAATGTGGGACCGTGTATTGATAATAATGCAACAAATGCAAAAACTCTTTTACCAATGGAATTTCTATCTCTCTCTCTTTTACATACACACACACACACACACACACACACACAATAAATAAATAAATATATATATATATATATATATATATATATATATATATTCATTTGCATGTATATAATATAAATGAATGACTGTGTATGGCATGTAACTAGGTGTATTCAATAATATATCTGCTGAAGTTTCCATGGAAATAAATTGGAATCATTAGATTTGGAGATCCCTTGCACGAACACATAAAATAGATCTTAATTTTTACACTACATTGCAATGTATCACTTTTAAAATGTTAGCCTCTGGAGATAGATTGATATGAGATGCCACTTTGCTAGACAGCTGTTCAGCTGCTATCTGTAACAAGACTAAAATAATTATAGGTTATTGGCAAGAAGGTTCATTCTTTGATAGCATACCACCAACATTCACCTCTGAATTAGTGACGTAATAAAATAGAAGACATTACTTTCAAAGTAACACTCTTATAAACCTAGTATGTATGCTCTTATCCATTGGGGATGAAAATGTGTCTGTAAACTTGCTCTATTCTATGGTATACGATTGTCGTTTTCGTGAAAATAAATAGAAATAATTGATTGATTTTTAATGGCATATCAACCATCTAGGAAATTGTATGCCAAGAGGTTAGGGAATCACATTCATTGTACATATATATTTACATTTTTGTGTCATTGAATCTTTTTTTTACCTCACAGTCTAATTGAATATGAATAATCTTTAAACAGATCTATTTGACTCATAAATAGGATCTTAACAGGCACTACCACTCTAGGTCAGATTGAACCTGGGATCAATGACAGAAGAGGTACTCCATACTCCTCAGATCTCCAGAAATAGAGCCTCACCATTAGATGCAGTTTAGTGCCGTACCCAAAGCACTCCTTTTTTGAGTAGTTTTATAACTCTGCTAAAGATGCAGTCAACAGGGCTGGAAATACATAGGAAGCATTAATTTTGGAGCATTCCTTGTAACTTAATAATTCTTGTTCTGTTAATACATAAAGATTTAAATTTCATTTTTCCCAAAAGTTAAATATTATGACAGTGCAGCATATACTATATAAATTTTCCAAATGTTTTTTATGACATTAAAAAACATGCATTGCATTTTCTTTATTAGTTACCCTTCTAAGTAACAACTATTTTTTATCCCATTTAAATACTTTACAATTTAATCTGCATTCCTATTTCTTGCATTGTTGTTCTGTTTTCAGCCTCTTCTAATCCATATGTTATCCTCTGATATATCCTTGCATCATTTTTTCCTTTTATGAAACCTCATACACATTTTTTGTTTCCCATTCAATCTATTTTACCAAGTACAAATATTATTACACAGCATATATCTTCACCATTATAGAAAGTATGTATAATACCTAAATAAAGTCTGAGACAGCAAGGTGCCTCAGTTCTCTTTTTTTTGACTCTGAAAGAAGCAAAACTAACACATGTTCAATTGGACCTGGTTGGTAGGTTTGTTTGTTTGCTTAGGAGATATGTGCAGTAAGCATCATTCAATACATATTTCTATTCTAGCTGCATCATAGACTGAGAACATTTTAAGCAAATCATATTTCTATCAAATGTTTAGCAAAACATAAATGTATGTATTTCATTCCACTGATATATATATATATATATATATATATATATATATATATATATATATATATATATATATATATATATTATAGCTTGAAGGAGCAAGAACATTTGCAAAACTTTCCCAATAAATTTTCTTCTTTGATATGTTTTTTTCTTAATTTTTTTAGTGCTTAAAAAAAACACAAATGTGATACATTTTTGCTTAGTTCTTCTGATTTTATTGGTGTAAAAAGGGAATAAACAAGTAAGTATGCAGTTTATAAAATATTTCTAAGTACTGAAAATGAAAGTCGAATATATAAACCCTGTCTGTGATGCAGTTAAAGCAAAAAGAGTGAGTTCATTTGCATATACATAGTATATATTCAAATTTTTAAATTATTATATATATACACTGTGTGTTAAATCTATATTATAATGATCTGATTTTTGTGTGCATGTTATCATAATACAGCAAAAAAAATAGCATTTAAACACTCCAAGAATAAGGCAATTTCCAATCCAATTTCTTACTTAATAATTGTGTGTGTGGGAGGGAGGTCTCTGTTCAGGTTCACTCCAATCATTATGATTGATCAAGGAAAAAAATTATTAAATGCTATTTATAAAGTATTTTTATTTACATATATATTTATAAAATGCAAGTAAGCATGAAAACCAAACAGCAGAATCACATGGTTTCCCAAACACATACAAATATCTGGGCTAAAATAGATTCTAATTTCTACACTACACAACATGACAATGCATTACTTCGAAAAACTTTTGTTTACTGTTGATATGTAGTTATTTGAATGAATCACATTAATCATTTTTTTTATTAAATTTTTTTTTAAATACAAAAGTTTAGAAAAAAAAGAAAACAAAATAGAAATTTTCAGTCTCTTTGTTTTTTGTTTGTTGATAATTTCCTGATTAAGTTAAATAAATTTTTAACAGATAATTAAAAGAAAAAATATATAAACATGGAGGATTTAGAAAAAGGATCAATTTTATGTTCTCAGTCAGCACATTTCTTTTTAGTGAGTAAGTAGAAGAGTTTTTTTTTGGTTTTTTAATCTAGAATAAATTTTCACAGTCATTTGACAGCTATATTTTTTTACAAATAATTCTATGATTTAAATTTTATATAGAATTGGTTTGTCAAAATAATTTTCTCACATGAAGTTGTAATGCATTTGAAATAATTAAAATTTTATAAAATAAAATAGCTAATAGACAACAGATATATTAGATGTATAATAGGGATATACATGAATACCATCATTTTTTTAAAGATACTATACTAGTTATAGCATAACTTCTATTGAGAGGATTTGATAATTATTGATCATTAAACATTGTCCTTAACTTAGGAATATTTATACAAAAGTACCAATTTTATAATGCATGGACACTTATAATATGTCAAATGTAGGCAATACTAATAAATGAATGTTCTATTACTAAAGAAAAATACAGGACATTTTTGTAAATATTTCAGTATTCAATTACTTTCTTTTGTAGAGTTGCATATTTTCCAAGTATTTATGTACATATCTGTTAGGCAGCTAATATAACTGCTGTCTATTATCAGAGAAATTTTGTTTTATAAAACTTTAATTATTTCAAATTCAAAACATCTTAAAATTAGCAAATTAAAAGAAAAATTACAGGACATTTTTGTGAATATTTCAATATTGATATATTTATATACTGAAATGCTCTAAAAGTAATGTTTTATATTTATTTCCATGGAAACTAAAACATATATGAAGAGCACAATAACAGATAAAGTAAGTTTTCTGTGATTTTTTTTTTTTCTACAGTCACCTTCATTAGCCATGCTTTTTCATCCGAAAGCATCTCCACATACAAATAATTCACATAATTACACACACACACACACACACACACACACACACACACACACATATATATATATGTTACACAACTTTCTTCATCCTGTTTTTTATCAAGGAAAAAGTACTTATTTTTGATGTTGCTTTATATATTTCTACATAAATCTTTCATTAAAAAAACGTCTGTCATGTTGTGTACACATATTTTGTTGATAGGAAACAATTTTGTGTTTGATGTCTCCATTTTTAACTGTTAATATTATTTTGCCCACTTCAATCAGTTTTTGATTTGCTTTCTAATAAGAATAGCACCAAAGAGTAATATGGATTTTTTGAAATTCCCACAGAAAGTAAATTTGGCAATTAAATACAACCATACTTTTAAGACAAGCCTCAGCTTCTTAACTTAATTTCATTCTGATTGATATTTTTTTTAGTGGGAATTTCCAGATTGGATGAAAAAAAAATAAACCAATAATATTTACTGTATCTATAAAATACAATATTTAAAAGTTGCTACAAGTTGATTATTTTATTCAAAGTTTTTGTTCTAGCTTATAAAACATTTTAACAGTGTTCTACTTTAGAAATTATGAATAAATAATCTTTCTTCTTGAACTAAAGCTGTTTGTATGTATTATGTATATATATGTATATTATGATATAGGTGTTACTATATAGATGTATGCATTGCTATATATATATATATATATATGTGTGTGTGTGTGTGTGTGTGTGTGTGTGTGTGTGCGTGTGTGTGTATTTGTTTATTACCATATATAGATATATATATACACACATATTGGGCCATTGGCCTAATGCGTAAAGTGTTCAATGGTCCAGGAGACCGGGTTTCAATCTGAGGTTGAGTCATACCAAAGACTCAAAAAATGGTACTTGATGCTGCCTTGTTTAACACAACATTATAAGGTCAGGATCAAGGGTAAAGTGGAGCAATCCAGGGAAAGGAGTAGCACCCTCCCCTACACCTTGGTGTAGTAGCTATTGAAAAGGGAGCTTTCGGGTCACCCTCTACTAAGGTTGCCAACTTTACTTACTTTATATAAACATTTCTGCATTATAGTATATTTATATATATGTATTCATGTATCACTATTTCTCTCTCTCTCTCTCTCCCTCTCCCTCTCTCTCTCTCTCTCTCTGTATATATATATATATATATATATATACAAATATATATATATATATATAAATCCATATGAAGAAGAGTCCCTGCAGCATTGTGGCTAATGTGCTGAACTGTGGCTTTGAAGTAAGCGAATTAAAACTCCAGTCATACTATTAAATTCACGTTTGTATGAATACCTTTAGGAAAGGTATGAACCCTCTTCGTTCCCCAGCTATGGGTTAAGTAGTATCACTGCTATTCTTCTACAAGGGTAGATTTGGTATTAAATAACATAAAAAAGTTGATATACCATCAAACTAAAGAAAGCTAAACCAAATCAAATCAATATATACGTATGTGTGTGTATGTGCATTATTTATTACTATATATATGATAATATGTATGCATTTATATTTTGATATATACATATATATATATATATATATATATATATATATATATATATATATATATATACAAATATGTGCATGCATTAAGCACCGTCTCATCTACCGAAAATGATATGCATATGTGACTAGCAAAAGCATGGACAGCTATCAATAGGCTATCTGTCATATGGAAGTCAAACCTATCTGGTAAAATAAAATGAAATTTTTTGCATGCAGTGGTCATGCCCATACTAGTGTATAGATGCACCTCTTCGATACTGACTAAGCATATAGAAAAAATGCTTGGTGGCAATTGCACAAGGATGCTATGAGTTATATTAAGCACAAAACAGCAGCTGTACGGCCACCTACCACCCATCTCAAAGACAATCCAAATTAGATGAACAAAATATGCTGGACACTGTGGAAGGAACAAGGACAAACTCATAAGTGATGTTCTCCTATGAACTCCTTTGCAAGTGTAGAATGACCAGTTAGAACTTATCAACAACAGTTATGTATGGACACAGGATGTAGTCTAGAGGACCTGGTGGAAGTGATGGATGATAGAGATGGATGGTGAGAGAGAGTTAAGGAAATCTGTGCAAGTAGCACAACATGATGATGGTGATGATATTTACATATGTGTATGTATTTATAGATAACTGTATGTATGTGTATTTAGGGATTACTATATATATGTATAACAATATATATTATATATAGTCATACCTAGATGCATATATAGTAATACAAAAATACACACACACGCACTCACATATATATAGAGTTGTATATATTTTTCTATTACTATATATATATATTATTATTTTACTTATTTGAGAGTTCTTCTTACCAGTGTTAACAGATGGTTTTCCACTATAGTCTGAGTGCCTGCCTCTTCCTGATGATCCGTTAAGGTGAAACTTTAGTAGAAGATGATCCGTTAAGGTGAAACTTTAGTAGAAGATTTTCGACTAGCGATTTAAGTTAATTCTATAATTGGCTCCATTGGTTAATGTTGAGCACTTTAGTAATTATCACCTTAATAAATTTCACCTTAACGGATCATCAGGAAGTTTCGCCTGAGGCGAAACTTCCTGATGATCCGTTAAGGTGAAACTTTAGTAGAAGATTTTCGACTAGCGATTTAAGTTAATTCTATAATTGGCTCCATTGGTTAATGTTGAGCACTTTAGTAATTATAGCATTGCAGTATTCGCGGAGGGTTTTTTGGTTTTCTTTTGGCCACTGACTTAGTACCCCTTGATTTTTTTTTAAGGAGTAGGACGAGGTTGGTCTTTTCTTTCTTTTTTACCCAAAAAACTTTTTCTTTTTCCTCTGGACCGTGATTCGAGATATTTTTATCTCTTGTTCCTGGCCAGGGTTTTTTTGTTTTTTTCTGGTACCGTGAATACTGGTAGATAATTGATTAGTAAATATATATATATATATATGTATTAAAGTATATACCACTATATTTATAAAGATGGTTGTTTTAGGTCCAAAGAAAGAATAAGGATATATTTTAAAATAAGAAGGTCCATGAAGAGATTTGTATTTTTTAAATTTATTTATAAATAAATTAAAAAAATACAAATCTCTTTGTGGACCTTCTTATTTTAAAATACCACTATATGTATATGTATAACTACATGAATGCGAGGGGGTGTCCTCGTGGTGTAATGGTTAAAGCGATGGACTGCAGAATCATAGTAAGCGAGTTCGTACTCCAGTCGCGCTATTATGTTCACTTTTGGGCAAATACCCTTGGGAAAGGTATGAACCCCCTTTTCCTCCCTGGAATAGGTTAAATAGTACCATTACTGTTCTTCTATGAGAATGGCTTTGGCATTAAATAACCTATAAAGAGTTGATATGCCATAAAACAAAGAAACCAAACCAAACTTACATGAATGCATTTATGTATCATTATATAATAAATGTATTTGTGTATTTTCTTGTGTATATATATATATATATAATAATGATAATAGATAAACATATATTAAATATATATATATATTTAATCCATGGAAAATATTCTGCGACCTTAGGTTTCATGAAGTTTATAAAGGAAAATATTCAGCGACAAGTGATTTACTGATGACCAACACTCTCATAATATATATATATATATATATATATATATATATGTTACTCTGTATGTGTGTGTGTGTATATATATATATATATATATATATATATATATATAAAAGAGGATCATTAAATAAGTTTCCAGACTTTTTTGTATGGGCACTTTTATTGATAGTACACATAAAACTCTAGTCCCCTTCGAAGTAATCTCCTCCGGCTGCAATGCACTTGTTGTACCATTCCAACAACTTCTGAAAGGCCCCATGGAAGTCCTTTTGTGTGAGCGTGTCAATGACCTTTTTCACAGCCTCTTTCATCTCCTCAATTGTCTTATAACGACAGCCTCTGAGCTTAGGGATAAACCAAAAGTCACACAGAGCAAGGTCTGGACTAGAGGGAGGCTGAGGAACTGTCTTGATGCCCATCTTGGTCAAATAGTCTGTGACAAGGATGGAGTTGAGGACTGGTGCATTGTCCTGGTGGAAATACCACTGACCCGATTTGAAGAGTGCCTGCCTCTTCCAACAGAATCTCTTCCTGAACTCCTTTAAAACCTCAACATAGTATTCCTTATTGACTGTCTGTCCAGTGGGAAACCAGTGCATGTAGATCATGCCAGTGCTATCAAAAAATGGGATATCAAAAGTTTGTGGGTGGATTTGCTCTGTCTGGCCTACTTGGGTCTGGGAGAGCCAGCATGCTTCCACTAGGAACTCTGTCTCTTGGTCTCTGGGTCATAGCAGTCGATCCAGCTTTCATCACATGGCATTTTTTCCAAGTTTAAAACAGAATTTTATTGCATATCATACTTCTAAAGTCCAGATTGCATTTTTTAAATTCACTATCTCTGACAATCAGGCTTTAGTAGGGTGTATTCCAAATCCTGCTGTAGCTGTTCACTTGAACCTGAAATTAAAAAATTTGATCAGTCATCTCATAAGATGTATAGCAATAACATACTGAATTTTCAAGAATCTACGAGAATTTTAAATGCCTGTACAAAAAAGGCCTGGAAACCTATTGAAGGCACCATGTATATATATATATATTTCTGTATTATAACATATGTTTCTATGTATTACATATAATAATTAATTTATATATACATTTATGTAATACTGTATATACTTATATGTAGATTGCCATATCCACGCTGCTGCAGTTAAAGTCTTATCTTGTATCTTTTTTATGTATTTCCTCTTGTCTGATGGAGAAAGTCCAAGATTAATCAAGAATACAGAGGTTTGGTTTGGTTTCTTTGTTTTTATGGCTTATCAACATTTGTGGGTTATTTAATGCCAAATCCATCCTTCTAGAAGAACAGTAGTGGTACTATTTAACCCAATGCTGGGAGGATAAGGGGTTCATAACTTTCCCAAGGGTATTTGTCCAAAAGTGAACATAATAGCCCGATTGGAGTTCAAACTCGCTTGCTATGATTGAGCAGTCTATTGCTTAAACCATTACACCACAAGGACACCCCGCAAAGAGGTTGAGTTGGTAACGAAACCTTGGCATCCAAAATTAATAGGAAATACACTGGTTATCCAACCATCACTGACGTATCTTCATACTCATCAATCACATATCTTCATACTTTTCCAAATTAGGCTGATGTGCCCAGTCAAAATTTTCTTCAATAGGTACCATTAACTCATTTACGAAAACTTTTTTTAATTTAACAGACCAAATGATAATATCTGGATGCTGCGTTGTTAATGCTTTTTCTATTAGAAATATGAAATGATTTTCTAAATCAGTTTCAATATGCCATTCCATGTAGCCATTGAGCAATGATGATCTGTGCTTATTTTTATGCAAAAGTTTTTACATATTTCCTTCTTTAATGATATATATATATATATATATATATATATATATATATATATATATATATATATATATATATATATATATATATATATATGTACATATCACTACATATATAGTATGTATTTATTTATTAGTATTTATATATACATTATTATATTAAATAATCCACAAAGGTTGATATACCATTAAACAAATAAACCAAACCACACGCACATATATCTATAGATGCATGTGTATGAATTACAATATATATATATATATATATATATATATATATATATATATATATATATATATATATATATATATATAAAGCTTACTTTAGTGTGGCACAAAGCCACATATATAGGGTATCCAATGAGGATTAAACTCATTACACAGAAGTAATGCTTTTTGTAGCAAACTTTTAATCAATTTCCCCAAAGCAAAGCTCTCATGTAAGCATGTGTATATAAATATATACTTATATAAACTGCGCATTTTTTGTTATAAACAGCTCTATATATAAGTCTTAATTTTTATACTCATGCTGTTTTCTTTTCTTTCACTTTCGCTATCTTCATAATTCCCATTTTGTTTTTCATTTGAAGAATAACTAATCAATATTCTGAGTCTTTTTTTCTTGTCAAATACCAAAATGAAATAATCAAACAAGCAAATTTTCTTGTCTCATTTGAAAAAAGATCCAATATGATTTTATAATGAAGAGAAAAAAACATTTAGAGTCTGACACTAAACAAAAAATATATCTTTAAAATTTTCATAGAACAAATCTTTATTTGTATTTGTTTTTACTACTAAATTGATTTGTTTACATATTTATATATTATATGTTTTCTCATGCAAGTTTATATATTCATTTTGGAAAATATTAACCTATCAATACTGGAGGCACACTCTGTACATTTCAAATCCAGTTATGAAAAGTATTGATTCTATCAATATTCTGCTTTTAATGTTTTCATATTTTAAAATATATTTTTTCTGGAATGTACTTGAATGCATTAGTTGTGAATACCATAGATGAAAATTGATGAATGGAAACTTTTTTTTCTTCCTTTCTTGAATGATTTGTTTATTCTTGGTTATGATTTTATTAATATTCTTTTTAACAAGAAAAAAAAGAAAAGATTTTAAGATATTGTAGCATAAAAGAATGAGTTTCACACATCATAATATGACGAGTTGCATATTTTTCTTGTAAACAGTACATTAGTTTGAGTTTATGTTTACCTAGTTTTAAGTTATTTGTGTTGGAATGCTTTGATTTTTATTCATTTATTGAGTGAATTGAGATCTGAAATTTTCACTGAATAAAGCAAAGAGAAAAGAGATTTTGTCAGGAACTAAATATTTATGGTTAAAATAAATGCTTTTTACATCCTTAGATTAATTGATTGATTTTGATGGCATGTAAGCTCATCTCATTTTATTTGTCAGCTCATCTTATTTTATGCTCACAGGTTAGGGAATTGCATTCATATTTACATTTTTTTAAATTTTATCTCTTAAGAGTCTAGTCGTAGTAAACATGAAGAATTTTTAAACTGATCTATTTCACTCATGGAACCGTAATAGGCATTACCAATCCAGGTCAGGGTGGACCTGAGAGAAATAACAATGAATAGATAATCCACTCTCCCCAAATTTTTAGAATTGGAGCCTTACCATCAAATGCAGTTTAGTATCAGACCCAAAACACCACTTCATTTTTTTGGTGGAGGGAGTCTAACTCCTTTGCAAGGAATATAGTCAGTATATTCTACGACCTGCTGACAGGGCAGATTGATATAATGAGAACACAATATTATGATGTCCCAGTAGTAAAAGAGTAAGACATGAAATGTACAGTGAGAATTTTTCCAAGTAGGTAGTGACAAGAGAATTATGATGAGACTACTGAATGGGATGTCAAAGGTGGAGTATGGCTGATGAGCTTCATCTTCTCATTTTTGTATACAATCCAGAATGAATATCAATGTCTGTTTTCTTTCATTAAGCCTCATTAGATTTGCCACTGATTCAGTACTGACCTTCCCCAACCAATCAAATGATTCTTAATCAATCTAATATTGGTCTGCTTTGACATTTTGAAAATTAGTCTTCAGCTCTCTTGTCCAAGTTTAGAAATTGCCTCAAATAGAACTTTAACTTGGGTCACTGAGACAGTTACCCGAGAGTGATTTATCAGTTTGGGTAAGTTAAATGTTTTGAAACTTGGAAGCCATCATCAACTTTTTGTCCTGCTTGTTATTCAAAAATATCATCACGTAACAAGTTGGCTGCAGTGTTTATTGTATCAGAAAATAGTGCTTGATTAATAAATTTGTCTTAGAAAATTACTAAATATAGTTGTCTACAAGCTTATTATAATATTTGACATTAACCATGAGAATCTTTACAAAGTAAAGAATTAAATTTTCCTTAGATTCAGAATTTAGAATCACAATACTAAATGTATATGGTTTCTACTGCAGAGTAAAATAAAATTGCTTTGATGTCTTATATCAACTTTTAATTCATATATTATCATTCTTATAAAAGCATTCAAACAGTATGGATTCCTTTTACTCTCTCTTGCTATCCATCCCTACTGGCCATCACTTTTTATTGTATATTTTATATCAATGTATTTTGACAGTAAAAAAAAGTGTCTCTGTATTTAAGCCATATACAGTGGTGAATAAAAGAAATGAGCCATTTGATTTTTAAAAAATCAGTATGTGTTTGACAATATACTTTCAGATCTAGTATCTGTGCTCATTTAGGATTAGAGTGCAAGTTAATGCATTCATATAATGCTATATGAAGGGAGAAACAGATCTAAATGCATTATGATACAGATAATACTTCCCCCCCCCAAAAAAAAATACAACATGTCTTGACAGAAATTTAACATAAATGCATATTTCTCATTTTACAAGGACAAAAGTTCAACTTAACTTAGTTGATTTAAAGGTGATTGTAGAATGATAATTATCATCATAGGTTGTGGATTTGGCTTCCTGAGTTCAAATCCTGAATGAAGTTGTTGACATTTCACTTTGAGCTAATGCCCTTGGAAAAGGTATTAATCCATCTCATCTTCTCCCAGCAATGGGTAAAATAGTTGGACACATTGGATTCTATAGCCCTGATAAAGCGACCAGTATAAGAGAAGGAAAACTGTGAATTCAAACTAGCAGTACTCTGCTTAAAAATTGACTTTACCATACATCACATACAAAAAAAACAGAAAAGATTTTCACTGATGAAGACATTACTGTGTTACAAGATTGACTTGTCAAGAGTTCTGACTTGAGTATCATTAAACCAGTGTGAACCCATTTATATAACTGAATACCAAAGAAATTAACGGAACTTGGAGTTTACAATCAAGAGGAAAAGACATAAATAAAATTAATAGATTTGATGCTACTTTTCTTGATAGTTTATAATTTTTGCATCCCCTATTTTCAGCATCACAAGGCATTCAAATCTGTATTGCTTTTCTTATTGTATCAATGCAAATGTGACTTTGCACAAGAATCTTGAATGGCCGCAGATACTTTTCTTGAAAGAACATTGTAATTTTCTGTGAAAAATAAGCTAATTGATTTTTTAGGCTGAGTAGCTCATTTCTTTTGCTAGGCCCTGTATACTTATAAATTATTTTTTAATATGATAAATTTAAAAACTAGCATACTCTAATGGTAGCTTGATCATATAGTCTTTAACACCCCCCAGTACAACACTCCAGATTCAATTAGTATAAAACAATGCAACTCTTTTTCTAATCAAACGTGATAGACTATAAACTCAACCTGTTGTATAGATTGGCTGAGAACAAGTTTATTGCACATAATGCAAAGAAGAAATGTTTGCTATAATGTAAGCTTTCTACTATTTTATGTTATTTAAAGTTCTATAGAAATAGCATTTGAAGTTCTGTTTATTCATACAATTATTTCTAACATTGTCTAATTAGTGAATCTATCTTCCATATTCATTTGGCTATTTTCCTGTTTAATGTTATTCTATGATACGGGGGCCTGGAGGAGGTTAATCAAGGAGTTGAAAGCAAAGCAGAGAGAGTGAAAAGAGTAGGGCTGTACTCATGTAAAAATCTAAGATGCTGGGCAAAGAAAATATTTCTTGAAACTCAAAAGATAGAATGACTTTGACAAACAACCAGACTGTTGCAAAGTAAGGCCATCTGGGTTTTTGTTGAGATTGTCAGAAAGGAACTGGTTTATTTGCATTACAAAAATGTCTGGGATCAGCTATCTGATTAGAAAATCTTAATTGCTCGATATTTTCTTGACAAAAAATACTTGGAGACCAAAATAAGTAAAAGGATTTGACAAGTAGAAGGGGCTGTTTAATCTGTTGCTGAAGTCTTCAGGAAAAGGGGCAAGATTGTTTGCATTTGAAAAATGTCTTGGTGACTGATCTGATTTGAAAATATTGGTCACTTGATAATTTCAAGGACCTTCCTTTCACCTACGCTTTATAAAAAGTAGATTTATCACAAAAGACAGTTGTGCTTGCTCATGAGAATAAAGGCTACATTGAATATAGGGAGAGTTGAAGGAATAAGAGACTTTTAAGACCCTGTTGATATTAGGTGTTGGGGAGGGACACAAATTAAAGTAGTTTGGAGTTGAGAGGGTGAATCTAGTGCTCTGACCACTAAGAAGAGATTAGACAATTCCCCAAATTTGGAAAATTTGTTTTAATAAAAACTGGAATGATAAGAAATTGTCATTAAGGATGAAGAGATTGCTCTGTTGCATATCAAGCCACACCCCTCCACACCACTTAAACACTGAATTCTATATAAGCTAGAGATTTTGACACCTCACCAGAGTCTGTTGTTTAAAAGAGTCATATCACTACTGGTATTTGCAAGACCTCCTACAAGCCTTTGAATACTAAAAATGGGAATAGACTTCTGGATCATTTACAACTGTGTTGCTGATTTCAGAATCAAATGAAGACAGTCAAAGCACCACTATTAGAATACTTGTCACTTTGAGAGACACCCTGAACCCAAGTTCTTGTACCAGCCCCCAAATACTTAGGACTTGACTTGGTACTAAACCATTTACAACTGTGTTGCAGAATTAAGTAATACTCAAATAAGGCAGAAATGAGAATGATTAAATGATATAAGCAAAAAATTGTGTTGACTTTGTTTTCATGTTAAAGAATTATTTGGATGTAACCATTGGCTGTTAACCTGTTCATCACATCAGTGACTTTATCAAGTGACCTTCTCACTATTTGTGATTAAAAACACAGCATGGGCAGAGGCATGGATTGTCATGAAGAACAATGATGCTGTCAACCCAAGAGAAACCACCTTGAACAATACAATATCAGCAGAGAGCAGCAGTCATCAATCAACTACATTATTTGATTGCTGATTGACCAGGATCAACTAAAGAGATTACAACTGAGTTGAGATCTTATTTGCATAAAGCTATAACTTTTTTTTTTACTGAGTTCCTTTTCTTTCTTAATTCAGAAGTGGCTCCCAGAAACTATGCATAAAAATACAATTTACTTTTACAATCTGATTCATCTAAAACCAATATTCTAAATAGCTATCTTGTTTCTACTACCAGGCAGACAAATTAAAAAGCAATTTTTATAGCAGAATTGATCAACTTAAGATCGAAGATCCCAGTTGCTAGAAAAATCAAAAATATTAAAAGCCACTATTACTTATCCTGGAATTATTACAACAAACTATCAGGATCCAGACATTTCCACTTAGTAAACATTTCAATTAACCTTATTTGAAACATTAATTTGTAAAAATATTTGGAAGTGTCCATTTGACTAATGGTAAAAAAAGTGAAGCTGAAAATAATGACATCAGACAAGTTTCTAAAAAAATTAGAATATCAGTAATTCCACAATTTTATCCCTATTAGAAAACATTGAGACTATTTCTGATCTTTGTTGTCTATATTTATATTACAGTGAAGCAGATTATAGAAGATTGTATTCTTAAAGAAAAGAAATCAAGCAAACTTATTATAGAATTTCTCACTTAAGTATTTCATATTCTTTAAATATATCACTGACAAGTAGTGGTACTATTAATCATAAAATACAGATAGGGAATCTTAAGATGAAAAATGATTGATGAGTTAAAGAAATATTATTGAAAAAATTGTATGCAGGCAATGAGGGATTTCCAAATATTAAATGATACTGTATGAAAAATAATCACCAATCCAGAATTGTTAAACTACTACCAATAAGTTACTGACAGAAACAAATGAAAATATTTAAAAATTGCATTTTGAAATGAACAATTTTTGCATAGTGTGACTTGAATATTAGATTTTGATCATTTTTTAGATATAGAAATATGTCTTCTCAACATCATCCTAAATACCAAAAGGAAATTTACTAATTTCTTCTCACATTCATTCTCTCATTCATTCTTGCGTTGATCTGATTAATTAATGATTGGTTTTCATTATTACCTGTCTACTAATTATTAAGCATGTTATAATATTTTTTGGATTACAATTTTTTTGGTCAGATTTAGATCATATTGATTCATCATGGAATCCATTTCATATTGAAAATTTAAGAACATTTTTTTTGGATTACAGCAGATTGATAAATACTGGATCTGCATTAACATTCTTATTTTTATTCTGAAGTTAGTAGATAATCTATTAATTGAATAAATGACAAATAATGAAAGATATTATTAGAAAACAACAATAAACTTTGATTTCAGATTAGACAACAGATATAACTTCATATAAAACAGGGCATTTTCAAATCAGTAGTCTTTCTTTTTGCCTATTTAAACTAAAAAAAATAGTTATATCTATCTCATAAAATATAGCTCCTCCCTTCTGCTGAATAATGACAGCTACAAAATACTTCCTTATTTAAATCTAATGTGTGTAGTGACCATTGGAGTATCTGGAAGGCAGCTAAATGTTCCTGAAGCCACTTTTATGTCTGCACCACCAACAGGAGATTGCAATGTTTTGCAAGAATTAAATATTACCATCAAGAAGCATTGGTAGAATAAATAAAAATGGTTTTCATCAAGATCAAGATATGTCAGATTTTTCAGCTTGCACAACACTACACTGATAGGCTGGATCTATAGCCTTATATATTTCCTCCATATGAATTTGGTTACTTCTGTCTACCAAAAAGAATTGACTTATTAACTTGGTAACAGAAATATGGAAAGTTAATTTGTTTTCCTAACTTATTATTTATGAAATTTTTTGTTTCTTTTTTATTACTTTAAAATATTGGTAGATCTGGATATATAACATAAAATATCAGCCAGGTTCAAACATGTACACATTTAGTTCTATATAATTTACTAAGAAGAAAGTTTCATATTGGAATGTCCAACTGAAAAAAGAAATTAATTTATATTTCATTACTAAATAAAGTACCCTCATCAATGATTTTATACGAAAATTTATCCCGAGATCGAATGACATTTAAAATAGTGAATTTAATAATGTTCTTGCTTTTTATGTCATGTCAGTATAATTAGTTTGTTACATATTAATGAACCAACTTGTACTTTTGTGTAGAATCAGTCTGCAAAAGATAAACAAGATGTACTCTATGAAATCTGAAAATCCCTTATTTTTAGATTTGAACTTAGTTTATTTTGAACTTAGACTTAAAACTGATACAAATACTTTTGCTGATATTTTCAATGTTTTAAAGATGCATAAAAAATGTACTTATAAAAATGTTGAAAACTGTTTTGAACAAATCCTAACTGAAGGACCCTATAAAATGCCAGTTGCATGTCTACTTGTCTCTCATTTCACAAACCATCCAAATATGAACAAAACATACAGGATGCTTATTGAGAAGTAAGAACAAACTCATGAATAACATTCTCAAATGAACTTCTCCATATGGACACACCAGTGTTGGCCAACTAGCAAAACATATTCACAAACTCTGTGCTGACACTGTATGCCATCTAGAGGATATACCAAGAGCGATAGCCAATAAGGATGGATAGGGAGATAGAGTCAAAGGAATCCATACTTTTTGCATGCCTTAATGATGATGATGATGACGATGATGATGAAGGATGCATGTAAAACCTTCTTAGATTTAAGTGAGAACAGTATTATTGCTTATTAATATATTTTACTTACATTATCTTACAAATGGATGAATCTAAATTGGAGCAGAACAACTCAGATTAGATTTTCCCAAATCTATTTTTTTTTATTGCTTCACTACAATTTTCAGATGAAGACAATCAATCTTTAGCTTTCATTTCGTCATTCAGCAAAAATAAAACATAAAATGAAAAACAAAGAAAAATATGCTCACTTATTAGTAGCATGCTTTATTAAATAGTTTTGCTTCTATTCTAATTTCAGCCCATGATAACTTTGGTATAGAAACAAGAATAAAACACATCATGTCTCCATGTGGATTAAAACAGTGAGGAATAGTATAACATTGTGAAATTGGTTTCGGAATTTGTGGTCCCAATATTGGACTTAGATCTATATTTTCTTTACAAATCCTCACATTAAGATTGCTTCAAATGACATGGCTATGTGACTTACATGGTAAAAGCATATTTAAATAAAAAATGAAGCAAGTTATTATTAATGATATTCTCTTAGTATCTGAATCATTTTTTAAATCATGTGATCAAAGTATCATGAAACCAATTGGATGACTGAAGATTTTATGTGCAAAAAAAATGCATTCATTGATTCTTGTTGAGCATACTATTTTTTCCTTGATACATACTTTATGATGTTGAGTATTAAGCAAGGAGGAATCAAGTAACCTTTTTTGAGTCTTTGGTATGACTCGACCTGATGTTGAACCATGGTCTCCTGGGCCATTGACAAACACTCTACCACTAGGCCAACGATACTTTGTGTAAACGAATAAGCTCTTTTTAAAAAATTTTTACCTATAAGCTATTCCCATAAAAATCATATAGCCCAGAAGCTGTAGAATACACAAACAGTATCTCTGTCGAGTGGTATAACCTCTCCAACAAGTGTCCTGGATATAACATTAAACTGCATCTGATGATTCTGCAATTTTTAGGAATGTGGTGTACCCCTTCATTCACATTACCCTCAGGTCCACTCTGACCTGGAGTGATAGTACTTGTTAGGATCACATCTATGGGTCTAATAGAAATATATAATCATTTTTTAAAAATTTAAACCATGTGTGAAGTTGAATAGAATTACTAGTTTCGAATTGCAATACATGAAACCATTTAACTGTATGCAAATAAAACTATTAGTGTTAGATAGCAATACATGACATCATCTAACACTGTGCAAAATAAAACTAGTAGTGTTAGATAGCAATACTTAAAACCATTCGTGTGCAAACAAATTAACTCTGGCTCATTTAAAATATGTTACCTATAAGCTATTCATTAACTAGACATCAAACAAGGACAGTTTATGCACGAAGACCTTGACTTTGTAGTCAGAAAAATTAAAAATACAAAAGCTGCTGGGCTTGATGAAATACCCCCAGAAGTATGAAAGCCAATGAAATTTGCTGACATATTGCTCCGATACTGCAACACTGTATATAACCAGAACACAGTAGACAGATGGACACCATGAAGGGTGACCTCCAAAAACTACTGAGGTATAACCCTTACTTCCAGTGTGACCAAGATCTGCTATACAACTGCATAGAATCTAAAATAGAGAAAATACTTAGGAAGAACCAAAATGGCTTTTGGAGAAAGTGATCCACAATCATAAATTTTGACTATCTGTCAAATTCTAGAAGGTATTTGTGCAAAAAACCTCAACGCAACACTATTATTTGAAGACTTCTCCAAGGCATTTGACTCCATACGCAGAGGGAAGATGGAGCAAATACTTTTTACCTACAGACTCCCCAAAGAAACTGTTCCAGCCATAATGACGCTATATAAAAACATGAAAGTAAAAGTTCACTCATTGGATAGAAACAGACTACTTTGGCATTGTAGCAGGTGTGCTGCAAGGAGTTACATTAGCCCCATACCTGTTTATTATCTGTGTAGACTACATGCTTTGAACATCTGTAGATTTAATGAAAGAAAATGGCTTTACACTGGCTGAAAAAAGAAGCAGAAGATACCCTGCACAACTATAATGGACATGGACTATGCCAATGACATAGCACTTCTGGCAAATACACCTGCCCAAGCCGAATCCCTGCTACATAATCTGGAATGGGTAGCAGGTTGCATAGGCCTCCATGTGAGCACAGAAAAAATGATGGTCCTCTGAAACTAGTAGAAAGGTTCATCTACCTAGAAACCAGCATTTCATCAACCGAGAATGACATCGGTACATGACTAGCATAGGCAAAGACAGCCATCAATAGGCTCTCAGTCATATGGAAGTCAGACCTGTCTGATAAAATAAAATGCAGTCTTTTTCTAAGCAGCAATCATATCAATACTGCTATATGGATGCACCATGTGGATACTAACTAAATGTATGGAGAAAAAGCTTGATGGCAATTACACAAGAATGCTTCGAGCTGTATTGAACAAGTCCTGGAAGCAACAACCCTCAAAACAGCAGCTATACGGCCACCTACTACCCATCATGAAAACCACCCAAATTAGATAAACCAGACATGTGGGACACTACTGGAGAAGTAAGGGCTAATTCATAAGCAATGTACTCTTGTGGACCCCTTCACATAGATGAGCAAGTGTTGGATGACCAGCTTGAACATATCTACAGCAGCTCTGTGCTGATTCAGGATGTAGCCGAGAAGACCAACCAGAAGTGATAGATGATAGAGACAGGTGGCAAGAGAGTTTCAGAGAAATCCATGATTGCGACACCACATGATGATGATAATAAACAAAAATTAACATTAAATAACCAATAAGGATTGGTATGATTTAATTCATCTGATAGTGTCAAAAAATCCTGTCTAAATTCTTTTTCTTGTCATTTTTTTTTAAATTGTCCAATTAAATCTTAAATTTTTTTACACTATTGCTGTTTTTCATTTGATCAGGCAATTTTTTTCCAAAAATATATTATTCTATTTATGAAAAAATCCTATTCATTTGTAGACTTAGTTTTTTAAATCTGTCTAGACATTAAATTCCCATTTTGAGGAGAAATAGGGAAAAAATCCCAACTATAATTAGAAATGGTATTAATTATTTTGAAAGTTTCAATTAGATTCTCTCATTCTTCTTTCTAGTAAAGTAATCTTCACCCTAGAACTGTAATCATTTACTTTCTTCATAATTTTTGTCGTTTTTGATATGCCCTCCAATCTCAATATCACACAGTAATTTCCATATGTAGACATGAGGTCAAAGGCTTGAGTACAATATTCTATATGAAGTTTTATTAGGGTTTTTTTTTTTAAATATTTTTAAAATAACATTTACTTCCCTTGAAATAAAATCTTAAATGATCCAGCCCCTTGATTTAGTAGACAAAATATGATTTCAATGTATCATCACCTTTATATTTCATTCCTCATTTATTTTTCTGATTTCTTTGGAGCTTAATTTATATTCAACTTTAATGTTTTGGGTCCAATATCGAATGCTTTACATTTTTCTATATTAAATCTTAATTTCCAAGTGTCTTTCAAATAGAACAATTGATATGAGTGTCAGTATATTTTCTTTCTATAGTTTAAATTTGAGAGAAAGTTAAGTTATATATCTCTGGTTAATTGGGAAATACTTTATGAATCATACAGCTGTTTAAAGAAAAAAAATTGTTTAAATTTCCAAACACAGAAAATTCTATGAGTAAAGTTAATAGATAGTTCCTATGTTTTTAATATTGTATAATATATATATAAACACATAGAGAATACTTAGAATACTCTGGCTGTAACCGCTGCGGAAGGGTAAGATGTTTCAAAGAGGTATGTCCTATATATACCATTAAACTGTTATGAGGCTCCAATTCTGGAGACCTGGAAGTTTAGAGTACATCTTAATTGCCATTACTCTCAGGTTTATTAACCTAGAATAGTTGTACTCTGTTAGGATCCCATCATCACAGGAAATGGAATCAATGACCAGAGTCCAAATTTTAGACAAGGCAGTTTACGCTTCACTTTGTACTAATGGCCATGGGAAAGGCATGTATACATTTCTCCTCCAGCCAGCTATGGTTAAATAGTAGAGCAGACTGAGATCTTTTTCCTTGGTTAGGCAAAGAGTCTTGGAGAAGGAGAACTCTGCATTCAAACCAGCTGTACACTGTTTAAAAATGAACATTGTCAGATTCTTCTTGTAGCCGAGAGTTTAGGTAAATACTCACTTAGACAGCAAAACTGACAATTTATTTAATAAAAAATTAGGAATACAGTTCTCAGACTCAGTAAAGCCATTACTTTTTGTTAATACCTGACTGTATCAAAACATAGTTGAATTGTTCTCCTGTCATTAAATCTTTGGAAAATGTTAACTTCTTTTTTTGTTCAATAACATTTAACTAGTTAAAAATAGTGACACTAATTTGTTTTTCCAATGAAACATAAATTTATAGGTTTGCAAGATAATTTGTTTTAGAGAAATAATTTGGAAAATTCAAACAAGTTTTATCTTTTAATGAACAGCTCAATTATTTGGGTTGGTCCTGATGTATTTTCGTAGATTTCTTTTCTATTTCTCTTATTAGATCAACTCTTAGACAGAATAAATTATATTGAATCTTTTAAATAAAAAGGAAAATGTGACTATACTGCAGTAGACATGTAGCCAAACAACACATTTTCTAATTATGTTCTGAGTACAATTTATTATTTGTCACTTACTGAATTTCACCACTTCATTATCCAGGAATCAAACTCCTTTATATACGTGATTTGACAAAAATATATCACCATGTCTTACTTCTTGTTATTTTTGGCGGGGAGGAACAAATGTCTTGTGCAGTTGGTGCCATTATGATTCCAAGACAAAGGAACTCATAATATGGTCTTCAGGTAATTTTTTTTCTCAGTGTTAATAGACTATTTGGCTGATTGCCCTGTTGGCAGAACTTAGAATATACTGTCTGTATCCCCTGAAGAAGGGTAAGAACTTCTCCCCACCAAAAATAATGATGTCCTGTTTATGACACTAAATAACATCCATTGGTGAGGCTCCAGTTTGGGAGATCTGATAAGTATGAAGTGCCTCATCATTAATATTTCTCCCAGGTTCACTCTGACCTGGAATGGTAGTACCTGTTAGGGTCCTATCAATATATTTAGGTTGGTTTCAAAATTATTCATTTTCACTTGTAACTTGTGCAAATAAAAAACCTCTTATGAAACATCTACACAGAAGATGTAAATATGAAGATACAATGAGTGGGATTCATTAACTTCTAGACATAAAATAATCCTTTATGGGTTGATATGCCATTAAAATCAATCAATATTTTGCTAGTGAAATATTAAGTATGGCTCATTTCTATTTTCTGTCCAGGATGTAAATTTTCATAATCAGTAAAGTTATTTGATCTTCTACACCTTTCACTTATTTAGATAATTTTAGATTTTTATATCAAATTCAAAATATAAAGTAAAATATGAAAGATTAAATTTATTTGAATCAGTAATTGTTCTTTTTGACTGTTTAAACCTATGTGCCAAAAAATTAGTCACATCTACCTAATAAGATGTAGCTCTTCTCTTCATCTGAATAATGTCTGTTACATGATGTAGCATGGAGTCTACAGGGTGCCCCATTGTTTAAATCTGGTGATTTCAGGGGCCACTGGAGTATGTGGAAGGTGGCTGAATGTTACTGAAGCCAGTTTTATATCTTCCATTACCAAAATAAGAGATTACACTATCTAACGGGAACAAAATGTCATCATCAGGAAACCTAGTGAACATATATAGATAAAAATGGTTTGCAACAAGATCTGTCTTAGTCACTCTTGTCAAAAAAGACTGCAGTTTCACAAGTAATCCTTGCAAGACCCAATACCTTTATGGTGCCACTCCCCCTTGCACAACATACTGCTGACAGCCTGGACCCATAGTTATATACTTTTTCCGTATGAAGTTGGACATCCTATTGGCAGAACTGACTGTATCCTCTTGAGAAGAGTAAGACCTCTTAAAAATGAGGGGGGTGTACTCATGGCGTAATGGTTAAAGTGATGGACTGCGGAATCGTAGTAAGCGAGTTCATATTCCAGTCTCGCTATTACGTTCACTTTCGGGCAAATACCCTTGGGAAAGGTATTAACCCCCTTATCCTCCCAGCTATGGGTTAAATAGTACCACTACTGTTCTTCTCGGAGAATGGCTTTGGCATTAAATAACCTACAAAATAAATAAAGAAACCAAACCAAGCTTAAAAATGAGATGTACTGGGTATGGCATTAAACTACGTCTGATGGCAAGGTGCCAGTTCTAGAGATCTAAAGAGTGTGAAGTACCACTTCACTCCCATTACTCCAAGATTCACTATGATCCCAAGTGGTAATATCTATTCGGGTCCCATCTATGGATCAAATAGATCTGTCTGCAAATTATTTGTATTAGATAGATATACTTGATATTATATAACTGTGCATAAAACTTAAGAAACAACTACACAAAAAATTTAAATATAAATATACAATGTATGCAATTTCTGTACCTCTTGGCTTAAAATAACCCCTGATAGGTTGACATGCCATTAAAATTAATCAATTTATATAGACTTGACTATTTACCTAAAAGAGTTGGCTCATATGACAAAGCTATGGGGTACCAAAAATATATAAAGTTAATTTGTTTTCCTAACTTATTATTAATGAAATAAAATAATTGTTTATTTTTATTTTTATTTCTTCTTTTTATTAAAATATCAGGTGGGTTCAAATATATACACATTCAGCTCTATAGAATTTACTAAGAAGAAAATTTAATCTTAAAATGTCCTACTGAAAAAAGAAATTAATTTATATTTCATTACTAAATAAAATACCCTCATAAATTTATTTATGTCTGAGAAATATTGTTAGTTTTCCATCTTTTAATACTGCACATTTCTAGACATGTACAGAAAAAAAAGACATTTGTACTCTAGATAAGATTTTTTTCTTGCAGATCACTGAATATCCTAGAGTTGTTTTCAAATAGATTTTTTTAAAAAATTATTTATAAAAAGTAGTCGGTGATGGTGTCTACCTCTGGTGGGAGTAAAAAATGGCTGCTGTTTATCTGATGCTATTTTCTGCCTCGAGGTTTAAGATACTGAACAAGGAAACTTTAAGTCATTGACAACCACATATAACTTTAAATTAGTTCCAAAATATCCAGTTATCAGCACCCAAGCATATTTGCCTCAAAGCTACACTTATAGTGTGGCACAAGTGTGAGGTTTTAAATTTTGTTGAGAGTTTTTATTTATTTATAAACAAAATTTTTTGGGAAATTATTTAATCCAAAATAAGATGTTCTTTCTATAAATGAGCCCATTTCATTTAAAATCTATGCTTAACTTTAGTTTATATGTGTTATATACAGGAGGCACTTATATAAATAAGGTTATGTGAACTATTTCATATCCAAGTCCTGATGATGGTTATTAAAACCGAAACGTTAACGTCGACTTTACATCATGATATATTCACCTATTTGGATTATATTTTTTCCTGCTACCTTCATACATTTTAATGTAATTCGACTGAGCATTGTAGGTTGTTTTTCTACTCTCATTTTATTGTTATTTGCAATAAATGGCTTAGTATAATACCTATTATAGATATATAAATCCTATTAGAAATAACATAGGCATCATGTTATGTACAATATAACCTACCATGTTTTCAGCTACCCATTATCATACTCATATAAAATAACAGAATTTTAATTCATCCTCTTGTTATGAAACATGTTATAACCAAATACAAGTTAGGGAGGTCGGATAAGAATAAGGATGATATCAAGAGCTGAAAATTTGATACTTTAAATTTCACAAGCTTTCTTGATAACAATTAGAAATCTGCATGTTATCTGCATTTCTTCCTGTATAAAATAAATAGGACTTTTCCCTGTTGATGAGGCTTAGAATATGCTGACTGCATCTCTTACAAAAGAGTAAGACCACATAAAAAAAAAGAAAAAAAAGAGGAATGTTTTAGGTATGATATCCAGCAGTATCTGGCGGTGTGGCTCCAGTTACTTGAGATCTTGGCAGTGTGGAATATCCCTTCATTGCTACTACCCTCAATTATACTCTGACTTGGAGGGGTAATTCCTGTTAGGGTCCCATTTATACATCTTGTTGGAAAATAATTCGTACTTGATAGAACCATGTGCAAACAATAAATTCTAAGAAACCACTCTAGATGGTTTGGCATGCTATTAAAATCAATCAATCAGTTATGATTACCGAGAAAAACAATTTATTAATCTTTCTGCTTATGTCACTAAAATTGAAGACTACTCTCACTTGGTAACTTACAAAATGGTATTTGCAAAAGTTCCCAAAACATTTTATTTGAAAACTTGATAGTTTCCCTCATAACTTTTTTGAAGACATGTCAAATGGCAAATGTTCCACTTACCAACAGGGATTTGTTCTTTTATCTTTTTTAAATGTTTAGACATTATTATCCACAGTAAAAATGTTCATGTGATTTTAGATAAGTTCCAAAAGATCACCTTACCAACATATTTAACTATGGGATAGAGCACAAGGAGAAATGAATTTATGCCTTTGCCAATGCTTGAATCCTCTAACAACTAATGTCTATCAAGTTTCAGTAGTCTCATGTTTCTCTAGTTTCCTGATCACAGTGAAATGAAATAATCAGCGTAGTTCCTGGGGGTTTTCCTCCAGGCAGCACCTACCCTTTCACTTAAAAACAAATCAAAGGAGTATGGGCTGGGGTTTATTGCCTAGTGCCTAAAGCAACCACTGGAGGAATACCAATGGAAATAAGCAATTTTTAAAATCACCTTATTGGAGGCTTGCTTCCTGCCGAGTACCTCACATTTAACTGACTGTGCATCATATTTTGGTCTTCTTGGGAGTCAAATGAATAATGGTACTGGAATGCTTGGAGGTAGGGAGGATATTTTATTGATTCCACCACTCTCCATTAAGCAAAATTAGCATTAGTATATCTGCATATATATACACATTAAATTACAACTACAGAAGTTTCCATGATCAAGTACTATGTAGAAGGCAGGTACAAAATGACAAAAGTCTCAAGTGACACGTGTTAGGAAGCTAGTCATATGGCTTTAAAGTTCCTCAGCAAGGTCAGAGACAACGATTGTACTGGTGAAAGATCAGAAGCAAAAAGAGGCCCAAAATGGATTTCTATGAATCATGCAACGTCTAAGATGGGCTCTAACGTATATGCTAATTATTTATCATATTCCTACACTGATTTCTGTGGTCCGATTTAAAACGAGATTTTCTTTGCATCTTGGCTAAGATCAAAGCATATTATCTGTTCTTATCAGCTTAATTTCAAATACTTCTCAAGTGTTAAGCTGAGAAGAGTTAAGAAATCTTGATCGTCAGCAAAAGATCGAGAAACCGCATTTTTAATTTACGTCTAGTTGGACCAGGCACAAGCCTATTTTTTTGGTTCATAAAACCAGGGACAAAAAATATCCGGTTTCTTTGGTATTTCCAATGGTGGAGCTCATGGATTGACTCAGACCCGACTACTTAAGATGCAATGGGGAGATGCTGTCTGGGATGGTTTCTTGAAACTGGCCATCAGTCTTGATTTGTTTCTCTGCTAAGAGGCCCACATTTCGGACGGGACCACAACAACCGAATTGTTCACAAATAAACATCAGTGATTGTCCGATAACATCTGTCTTTGTGGGGAGGAAGCAGGCATGTCAAAATATTATCGTTGAAGAAGACGCAAATTCTCAGACAAAACGACACCCTCAAATACAGACGACTATCCAATCAGAATTCGAGAAGGAAAATGGCGCCGTCAAAGTTGGCGTGACTTAAGCATCACCAAAAGCAATGAACGTAATCTCATCGCCTCCTTGAATTCTTTCTGACGTCGCACACTAAGTAAATATAACCTCCAAAACCAAGTAACATTTTTTTTTATGTAAGACTTGATTTTTGGTAGAAAATTCGCATAGTCCATCATTTAAATTCTCCCTTTTCTCGCTACCATCCTTTTTCCAATAACACACAAATCTTCAAAAGTAAAACCTTTTTTTTTTTCTGGCACTCCACAGTGCTCATGTGAGTCGTGGCCCTTGTGCTTTTACTACGGAAGGTGGGGTAAATTTGCTATTTACTCATGCGATAAATTAAATTAAAATTATTGTATCGTACATATCTGATTATCCCAGGGTTTAGCATAGGAGTTTAATCTTGTTGAAAATCCAAGATTTTAATGTTGATTGAAAAAAAAAAAAAAAAAAAAAGGGTAGGAGTTTTCTTGATCTTTAATAAATGACCATTTTTAGTTGATTGACTGCGCATGCGTGCATCGGTAAAATGCAGTGGACAATGGTGGGAATTAATGTTTGGTTTGTTTCGAGCGGTTTGGGAATAACTTTACAAATATTTAAAATTTAATGAGACTACCTGCTTCATTGACCTGAAACTCTGTTAAGGTAAGTAAATGAATAGTCTTCTTTTGAAGTATGTTCTATTTGCAGTTAAAAATAAAGTCAACTTTATGTTAGACATTTTTTTGACGTCTGCTTTTTCTCATTTTTTTTATAAACTGTTATTTTGTTTTTCTAACCAACTTTCTGCTTTTCATTTTTCTTTTCTTCTGTCATACTCTCTCCCTCATTTTTCAGTCGAATTAACAAAATGAAAAAATAAATTGAAAGGTTTTATTTGAGTAAAAAGCTCAGTGATTCTACGAAAAACGTTACTCAGAGACTGGAATGTGATAATTAATTGCAAGAGTTATATTTGTATTTTAAACTCTGGCAATGCTATATGCATCTATAAGCTATAGTTCAGGGTTCACACTTTCGAGGCCTCATTTTTTTCATATCTTTTTATATTATTAGTTTTTCTTCTTTAACGCTAATTCCTTATTTATGTAAATTAAATTTTTCTTCACCTTGAATAAATTAAAAGTGTTTCTGATTGAAAAGGGCCTTGAATTTCATATACCTTAGGGTCTTAGCAGATAAATTTCCGACCCTGAATACAGAGTATTCCCCCATGTAAAGTTATGTAGTTATTTTCTGTTTGTTTGTTTTTTTTCCTACATGAATTGTTAATCATGCAAATATGATGAAAAAATAAACCACCAGTTTTCTTAGGACCTTAGTCCTGTTGGTGAGGCTTAGAATAAGTTGACCGTATGCACCTGTAGAGGGATTAGACCCTGTCTGTATCCCTTGCAGAGGAGTAAGACCCCTACCAAAGAGAAACAATACAAAACTGAATGTGATGGCGAGGCCTCCATTCTGGAAAATGTTGAATACCCCTTCATTGCCATTACTCCCCGGTCCACTCTGACCTCTAGTGGTCATACCTGTTAGGCTTCCATCCATGGGTCAAATAGATCTGTTTGAAAATTATTCGATTGGACCGAAAGTGTAAATATAAACGTTTAATGAACGCGATTTCCTAACCTCTAGACATAAAATCACCCCAAACTAATTGACATGCTGCTAAAATCACTCAATTAATCATTATGTTTCAACCACTGGTATTATCTTTTAAATCTTAAAAATATTGGATGCCAATCACAAGAAGATTGAATTTATATTTATCTGTCCACCTGAGAACCAGCATTGCAAATTTATCAACTGATTTGATACTCTTTCCCATATTTTATCAGTTATGACTATTATGACTTGATTTCTTACTGACACACAAAAAGAATGCATGAAACTATTTTTCAATTATTAAATCAATGGAGATGTTATTGGGGGAAAAAATTGAAATTGTTGGGATTGACACGAATGAAGAAAACTTTGGAAAGATCTCTCATGATGAAAAGTTGTATATCTTATGTCAGTGAAGGTGACCATTTTGGTTTTTTATTGTTAGTTATTAACAATGTAGTTTTTTGTTTGCCTTTTGTTGAAACAATAAATAAAGAGGAAGGGTTTCCACATTAATTTCCTCTAATTAGCTTTGTTCTCTTGTTTGGCAAATGCACTAATTGGACTTAAGCAATCTGGATATATTAGTCCATTCTGACTGGAGATTGGCACCAAAACTTAATAAAAAGATGTAAAAATACACCAGTATTTTCTTAAAGTCAAGTCATGGTATGACTGCTTTTCTTGCTGTGTGAAAATTTTCATTCTATTGGTATTCTGGATTAGAACTGTTTGGGATTTTCAGTTGAAATGTTAAAATATTACAACTTGGATATTTGCTCAGTCTAATTAGTAAAAAAAATAAGAAAGAATATGATTCTTCTGGGATTTTTTTTTTTAGGTAAGTATTATCTGAAATTGATGTTTTTACCATTTATTTCTTAACTCTTTTATTAAAATAACGAAACATTTGATAAAATTGAATTCAACATTTTAATTTTAAAAAAGCAATAAATAAAAAAAATGACTTGCTCTGCAATGAAGAAATGGATTTGTATAAAAATCACTGGGAATTCTCGTAAACTTTGATATCTTTATAGAAATGTTGATACAAAAATTAGAGGTTTTACGAAGACAAGTTACAAATCGAATATCTTCACCGAAACAAGAATTTATTTAAGCTTTAGAATCCCTGGCCTCCTACGATCGGCTGCTGACTCGAAAAATTGCTGAAAATGTAAACTTCAGTAATCTGTTAGTCAACCGTTTTACAGGCCTTTAAAAAACTGGTTACATCATTCCATAGACTGTTTAAAATATATTTTAGAAAATAAAATTTATATGTAAAATCGCAATATTTTATTAGAATTAACAATGTAGAAGTTAAGAATCTACTGCCAAAATTTCGGCCTTCAGGAACTGTTAACTAGGCACACAAATCAGCCATTCGGATTCGAAGGGTCAATGATATAAATATGAAATTGCATTTATAACCTGTATGTTTTTTTTTTGTTTTGCCTTTACTACTATTTATCATCAATATCAAAACAGGACGAATATGTTTTTTAAAGAATGTACGTATTATTGTATTGGTACAGTCTCCATTTATAAGCGTTTAACTTTTAAAAAGATTTGTTTAAGACAGAATCTGAATTATTATAATATTGATATACATATTACGAGAACAAAGGTATGTAAGAACATTTAGCCAAGTTATTGCAAATTAGACCAGTGAAAAACGTATTCGTTCGTTTTCAGAGACCTTGAAAAACATTAGAATCATCAGATTCAAAATGTAAATAAAATACAAGACTACTAAAAATTATTTTAATACTATTTTGTTCAGTATTGAAAATATTAAGATAATTCAGATATTTTTCACTAAAAAATGAATTCATATATTTTTTTTTTTTTTTTTTTTTTTTTTTTTTAGATAATTTGAATCAAGATATTATGTTTGTATTGCAACAAAGAGACATTCTTGGGGGTTTTATCATGTCTTATAATGTACTTCAGTATTTTTTTTTTTTTTTTCAGTATACTAGGAATGATTATTTTTCTAATATTTTATTTATTTACTGTCTTTAAAATTCTGGAGCACAGTTTTTTTTTCTCTTTTCATGAATATTTATTCAAACAACAGTCAAAATATCTTGGAGATATATAATATATATATGTGTGTATTAATGAAAAATAACAATGGAATTTGTTAAAATAAAACAACATATGATAATAATAAAAAAAAAAGAGCTAAACATTCTAAACTGTCTTTACTGAGTATTAATGGTATCATATACATGTAACACTATTCAGTGACATTTTTCTAATCTATAAACTAAATGATCTATATTAAAATAGTTACCTTTAACATTTCATTCTTGATAATAACTGAAGATGGCCAAACATGTAAGAAACTTATATATTTCCAGATTGTATAATCTTTGAAGACTTCTCATAAGACTCTCAAACCACATTGAGATGTCTGTTAATAAATTCATTTATGAAGGTGCACTTAGCTGAATGCTTATGATCGTAGGAAATAAAATGGATGGTCTGAGTTCAAATCCTATAGGAGGCTATTTATGTTTGTTTCATTTTGCACTCATGCCTTTGGAAAAGGCTTGAATCCATCTCTTCTCTTCCTTGTTATCAGTAGGGTAAACTGGGGTCTTTTGCTTTGGTTAGGTAACCAGTTTAGGAGAAGGAAAAACTCTGAATTCAAACCATTGGCCTTGTGTCACATTTTGCCTCTGGTGAATAGGTTGGGTAAATACATACATTCATGTATTTGTTCACTCGTTTAAATTTTAATATGGCATCCCTGGACTGTAAGGCCTTGCTTGGGCTGTAGTCCACTTAGCCAATATGTAATTCAAGCATTAATAGCAATACACAGACTTGTGATTTGTAATAATTGTTTTCTTCTAAAGACCTTTAAGAAACATATCAGATATGATTTTCTTTAGCAGTAATTACTTTATTTATTATCTTAATGTTCTGATATTTGATTTCTCAAACAGCTTATAGGCTCGTTAATTAGAATGTAAAATTAGAATTGTCTTTGTATTTGAGTAAAAAATAACATGAGAAAAATAGTTAGCTGTATAATATATTGTTTTAGGTTATTTATTGCAAAAAAATATATTGTAAAATCTTTCTTACTTAATAAGTAAATATTTATAGAACATTATTATCTATAAAAATCATTAATGAATGTGTGCTGTGTATGTACATAGTTTACACAGTGGGCTTGGGCTAGACATTGGCTATTTTTAAAGATTGAAAGTCTAACAGAATGTGCAGATTTTTAATCTTGAATTTTGGGACAAAAACACTTTTAAAATTTTTTTTTGTTTCAAAATTAGTTATGACAGTTGTATTGAAAAATTACTGGTAAAATTCATGCATGTAAATTTATCTTTGAAATTGTACAATCTTGAAAATAGATTTCTAGCTCTGGAATATGTTAATTGAAGACAAAATATCCCTATGGTTTGCTGGAATGTGCTGATTTTTTTTAAATTGAAATATTTAGTGATATATTTTTATGACTATTTGAGTAAAATTCTACTTTTTATCACCTTGTTTTAAGAAAATCCCCCCCCCCTTATTTTTTGAGGAGCGGAGTGAGGATGCCAAAAAAGTTTCTATACATAAGGAAATACCATAAAAATGCTCTGGTAGAACATGTTACTCCATATATATTCTTAAAAAAACCTTACATGCTACTCTTTATAGTAATTTCATTTCTGCTTCAGCTGTTTGCAAACTGCTCAGTCAGCTGGATCTGTAAAATATCCTGATGACACCTCTGCAGATGGGTAAGACCACTCACCAATAAGTCTTGCTTTGGCTGTGGGTGGCAACTCATAATGCTTGAAGATGAAATCCTGGTGACTGTGCAGTCTGTGACTCGGTTACCAAAGTGGTCATGTGACTTGCCACACTCAACTTCGGCACTTACTGGGCTACACAAGCAGTCAGAGAGGTCTGATCCAATCCATCAGCTGGTCATATTGAGCCATAACACCGATATGATTCTCCCTTCTTTATTCTTTAAATTGCTCATGTGGCAAACAAGTACCAAATTGGTTCTGTCAAGGTTAATTTCTTGTATAAATATCAGGTATATGTATAATTCTATTGTTTGAGGCAAAAATCCAAGTCAAACTGTATATTCCTTCTATTTAATTTGATACTCTCATATGCTATATTAATACTCCTTCAAAGTATTTTTGTGCTTTTTCATAAATAAAAGCACAACAAGACAAAAATCTAACATTATAATATCATTTCCAACATGGGGCTATTTAGAGGCCATAAATGGATTCTTAGAGAAATTCTAGTCATAAATATGTGTCCTTTGTCTGGTTTATAATCTCTTTTGACAAATTTGCAATGTTTAATTCAAATTTTAACAACCAAATTATCCCACTATGGGTTCATAATAAAAGTATGAAAATTTCAATATTTTAAAAGTTTAATTTAGGATATAATTTTATGAATAAGATAATTATAAAACTACCTCTTATTAAACATCTCAATAATTTCACTTTTGATTGAATTTTATATAAATCGGCAGTGCAACAGGAAAAAATAGTTTAATTTATTGAAATTATGATGTTTATATAATATTTTAATAAGAAAGGATAGATTCTGTATCGAGCCAAATGTTCACTTTCTCAAGGTTTAATATTTTGAAAAAGAAAAAAAAAAAAATTCAAGTAAACATTCTCCATACATTTTCTGCTGAGACCATTTTTAGATGAAACTGTTGATATAATCTTTGAACGTAAGTAAAAACAAATACTAGATTGTTTTCAATTCTTTTTTTAATGAAAGGTTAGCAAGTACCTCTTTGCCTTTTTTTTAATACACTATTAGAAAGATCTGAACAAGTATATTAAATGTTTTGAGGAAAAATAGTTTAAGTTTCAGATTGCTATATTGTAAATATCCTATTTCTTATATTTCTTGTTAAATTTTCTAATAAGAAATTGCGAAACTTATTCTATATTTCTGCTCTGTCAGCAGAACTTAGAATATGCTGACTGTATCCCGAGCAGAGAGTTAACCCCACTAAAAGGGGTATGTTGTGGGTATGACAGTAAACTGCATCTAATGGTGAGGATTTAGTTCAGGAGAACGTCTTTATTGCCATCACTCTCAGGTCCACACTGATCCAAAGTGGTAGTACCTGTTAGGGTCCAGTTGAGGGATCAAATAGATTTGTTGGAAAATTATTTTGTATTTGATAGGAATGTGTGCAAAAAAACCCTCTTAAACCTGAAAATAATAATCCAGCCCAGTTGTAGTGAAGAAGCAATGATTTAAATCTAATTCAGATATTCAAGTTCAATATTAAGTTATTATAATTAAATTTTGAGGTCAATAAAGCTGTTATGACATTAATAAAACTGATAAAATTTTATCCAGCGCTTTTCACGATTGAAAATATTTCTCAACTTGAGTTAATGTTTTCAGTCTACTAGGTTCCTGTTAGAAATGACTGAATCATTGATGTATAGATCTACTTATCTGTGCGTTTAAAATCACATCAGGAATACATGAGCATCAGTTGACTTAAATCCTTTTAAATCACTCAAATAGAAAAAAAGAAGAAAAAAGAATGAATTGAAATAGAAAAAGATTAAAAAAAAAACATAGTGATACAGAGAAGAGAAAACAGTGAGAGAGAGAGAAATTAAGTAATGTCGTCCATCTGGTTGTCCCCATAAAAAGAATCCTAGATATATTTGAATTTTTGTGAGATTTTTTAAAAGAAAAACATATATATATATACACCTCATGTTACCATAACAATAGAATTTCTTACTTTGTTAGAAAATTCAGAGTAACTTTTATATATATATATATATATATATATATATATATATATATATATATATATATATAAAAACATAATGATTTATATATAAGTAAATACATGCCTAGCCAGACTTACCATCTATCTACTTGTAATAAGCAATAATGGCATAGGGGATTTCACAAATAAAATTTATTGTGACTCAGAAGTTGTATTGTTTGGATTGATGGAAAGGTTGTACTTTCCTAAAGTTCTTTCCCTTGGGGCAGCGCACAGTGTAAGATATTTAGTGTTTGATTCAGGAACACTTCTGATCGAAAAAAAGATTGATCAGAGATACTTGACTATGAATTTCAAGTCTTTCTTTAAAGAGGAAAGATGATGTGTGTACGAGATGTCATTTAGTACCATTCACTTTGATCATTGCTAGTGAATTTCTCTTGCTTTCTCTCTCTCTCTCTCTCTCTCTCTCTCTCTCTCTCTCTCTCTCTCTCTCTCTCTCTCTCTCTCTCTCTCTCTCTCTCTCTTCTTTTTTTTTTTTTTTTTTTTTTTTTTTTGAGCAGCAAAGAATATTAAACTTTAAAAAATTGATGTTAAAGAAAAAGTTGGAATTTATTGGAAGCTGAGTGGATGTTTGTACTGAAAGGAGACAATGGGTGGCTGTGTCCCTTGGAAAGTGAGCATGTCCGTTAGGTGCCTGATGGAGTGTCACATGATAGTCTTAGAAATTCTTTATTGACCTTTTTTGCCTCTGTTCTTTGAACAATAGTGACTTTGTTGCCTGTCCCTGCCATGGAATAGTAAAACCACATGGCTATGTCTATCTAACTTTCCTTATCATCAAGTAAGTCCTTTTCCACTTTTGTACTCATTTTACATAGTGCTGTACATGGAACAGAACGTTCATATTTTTATTTGTTGAGACAAATTCATGTAGTCTCCTTTTGAATATGACTAATATGTATATTACGTATATATAATATATTAAAGGTTTCTCTGTATAAATGAGCGTATCTTGTCTTTCCCTTCCATTTATTCAGTGTTAGTATACTAATGCTAATATTGGTCCTTGGTAAGAGAGGATTCTACTAGATCTTTTCTTTACCTCCAAGCAACGAAATAGTATAGCATAAGAAAGATGACCTTAAGATCATTTGGAATTAAGGATTTGACACCTTGAAAATGATAAGTCTCCCAAATTTAAAGGTTGAAGAACTTAGACTATTTAATTTTCTAATTGTTGCAAGTATGCCTACAATCATAGAGGATTAAAGGTTCTTTTTTCATTCTTAATGTTTCACCAATTATATTAATTTGTATGTTAAATGGAAAATCTCTTTTATTGCCAATATAAAATGAAAATATCTACTTTTGGAATTTTATTTAACTAATTGTTTATTCATAATTTCATTGTCTGAACCAACTCTGCTCTCTACTGGTTTTTCATGTTATTGCAAGATGTCCAAACTTTACAATGGATTTTGTTTTTGCAGGCCTGTTTGTAATGGATCAATATTTTTAAGTTCATGTATTAAATGTAATTCCAAAACAACATTTTCAGATAACTGTTTAGAATGCAGTTGTAGCATAAATTTAAAAAAATGTGAATGTCAAACTAATTTTGTATCGTAAACATCAAATTATAGTAAAATTCATTCTATTCTTTCATGTCCCTGAAATATAAAACATTTGTTCATGTATTTGTGAGACAAAGAAAAGAAAAGGACTAATTTAGAAAATTATGTAATTTTCAACCAGTAAAAACAGCCAGTTGAATTCTCTTTCAAATGATCCATATTTTATCCTGATTTTGGTTTATTTTTGTTGAGAAACTTTTTCTGCATTTTTTTATCATAATTTATTTTATCAAATAAAAATCTCATTTAAGTTTCTTCTCTTTTTTTCATTCAAATTCCTTGGCGAATTTTTTTATCAACTTATTGTGGCATCCATGATGCTAATATTATTTTTCTTGGTGGTCATTATGAATTAAAAATTTTTTCAAATGTAATTCTGTACTGTTTTAGCACATTGAATTTTGAAAGATTTTAGAAAAAGATATTGTGTGGTAGCATTAAAAATTCTTTATAATTTTTCAAAGTCTGATAAAGATGAGGTGTGTTCATATACAAATAGACATTGCTGACAACTTGTTCATGGCTAGAGTGTATTTTGTTATGCAATGATAGTAATATTTTATGGTTGTTTTTGTGTTTGTGATAACCTATGACTTATAATAAAGAATAGGCATCATTATTTTATTAATTTTACTGTGTATTGTGCAGTTTTGTGCTAGGCCCTGCAAGTGGCTTGGTTGCTTCACTCACACCTTTGGCTACTTTGTGAAAGGCGCACTATACTTGCAACCTCACTATACAATATTTGAAATATCATCTTATAATCTCAGGCATTCTCTCTATACAAAATGTGCAAAGACATATTTGGTATTATCTTTAGCCTCAAAAGATAAAGTTTTTTTTCTCCTGTTTTCTTTATTTAAGCCTCAGTCAGAAAACACAGATACTATAGGTTTGTCTTACCAAGGCTTGTTCATTTGGTTTCTGTTCACCAAATTTTACTTATAACCCATTTATCTTTTACCTGAGAGCAACTCAATCTTACATTTCACTTTCTGTCAAATGCATATTAACTATTTCAGATTTATATCATACAATATATAATCAGCCTGATTGGCTGGGTTTGTTAAGTATGCTAACTGCATCTCTGCATAGAGGTAAGACTCCATCTCTCAATGAGTGTCCAAGATATGACAGGAAACCATCTGATAGTAAGACTCTAGTCCTACAAGATTGTTCTGCCATAAAACACAGCCAATTATATTGAGTAATATATATTACCTATTGTTTATTTTTTACCTGGTATCTTTTACATTTTATGACCCAGTCGGCTGGGGCTGTAGAATATACTGACTGTATCTTTGCAGAGAGGTAAGACTATCACAACAAGTGTCCTGGATATGACAGTAAACAATCTGATGGTGAAGTTCCAGTAATGCTGGAGCTTGGGGGAGTGCAGAATACCCCTTCATTGACATCACTCTCAGGTCCACTCTGGCCCATAATGATAGCACCTGATAAAGGTCCTATCTATGGGTCAAATAGATGTTTGACATTTAAACTGTGAACTTATGCTAAACTGAATTGTTTAAAATAGAACTGTTTTTACCTTTAACTGTATGTAAACAAATGACATGGCCCAGTCAGCTGGGGCTGTTGAATACACCAACTGCATCTTTGCAGAGAGGTACCCCCCAGCTCAATAAATGTCCTGGATATGACATTAAACAAACAGATGGTGTGTGGCTCTAGTAATGCTGGAGCTTTGGGGAATGTGAAGTACCCTTCCATTGCCATCACTTCCAGGACCACTCTGGTTTGGAGGGGTTATGCCTGATAGGGTCCTATCTCTGGGTTAAAGAGAACTGTTTGACATTTAAACTGTGAATTAACAAATGACATCCTAAACTGAATTGTTTGAAATAGAACTGTTTCCTCATTTAACTATGTGTAAACAAATGACCGATATTTAAATTGAATTGTTTGTGATACATTGGAATACTTGGAACCATTTAACTTTGTTGATTTACGCTAAACTGAATTGTTTGAAATAAAACTCTTTGAACATTTAACTGAGTGTAAACAAATGACTGAAGTTTAATTGAATTGTTAGTGTTAAATAATAATACTTGAGAAAATAGAACTGTGTGCAAACAAATAATTAATAGTAGATAAAAATATTATCTATAAAATCTAGAAATTAAATATTGAATATATATGTATAAAAGAGATTTGACTTTAAATGACCTACAATAGTTGATATTCCATAAAAACAAGCCAAACTTAATTTTTACACATTCCCTTCTAACTTTTATTCACTATAGATGATTGGGCCATTAAAAGAAAAGTTAGAAAACTTCCCCAACAGAATGAGCCACTTTATACATAGATTTTTATAACAATGCATAAAATTTACTTTTTATGATAAATCAAAAGAAAATTCTGTTGTTTACTCTTTAATTTTTTTTATGGGCTTCTAATTTAGTTTTTATAAGACTTTGAGAAGAAGAAACAGAAAATGCTATAATCCACATCAAGTCTTGACTTGGTGTTGGCACTAAATCATTTTTTATAAAGTCATTTTAAAAATTTTTTTTATCTACATTAACATCTTGATGCACAAGTTCGACATAATTTTGAAATTTTTACCTGAAATATTAAATTTGTGCATGTTCTATTGCATTTCTGAATTTTTTTAACTGAAAAATTGAAAAAAAAAATCTGATATTCATAATATAGGTATTTGAAGAAAGTGATTGTGTGTGTATGTATATATATATATATATATATATATATATATATATATATAAGTTGAATTTTAAAAAAAATTTTGTATAATAGTTGCCAATTAAAGTATTTTATGAGTAAAATTGTTTACATCCATAATAGTTAATTGGACTAATTTATTTGAAGGCAGTTGGAATGATTTATAAATTGATAGATTTTGGTGGCATGACAATCTATCTGGGATTATTTTTTGTCTAGAGGTTAAGGAATCATGTTCATTTTCCATTTGTATCCACACGTTTTTGCTAGTTGCTTAAGACACGTTGTCCCATCAAATACAAATGATTTTTAAAAATATTTGACTTATAAATGAGACCCTAACAGGTATAATCATTTTAGATCAAAAAAGATTCTTAGAGTATTTAAGTTGGTGTAGTGGTCATATTGAGGCTGTTTTTAGATAATACATCAAAGAAAGTTATCAGATTTTTGTTGAATGTTTGTAAATATTTGTGCTAATTGTGTGTGTGTGTGTGTGTATATATATATATATATATATATATATATATATATATATATATATATATATATGTGTAAATAACAAATTGAACCTCTTCCTGAATCTGAATCTCTAATGCTTAGAAATGATAGCAATTTTAGGACTTATTCCCAATCTCTTAAAGAAATTGAATTCTTCAAAATTTAAAACTATGTAAGCAGGTGAATTCATTTGGAAAAAAATTTCTTAAAATTTTGATTGCAAAAATTAGTTTAAAAACCAAGCTATCTATTTTCTAAGAAACTTTGTTTAAAAAATAGAATTTATGAACAATGAAAAACTATACTTTTGGAGAGAAAAAAATTTTATTCACCTAATTTATTGTCCATTCACTCTGGCTGCAGTTTAAAAAAATTAAAAAGAAAAAAGAGAAATGCATAGGCTGAGAAAAACTGAAGTCTTGCTTTAATTTTTAAAAAAATCTTCTCTGTGTATCATGCTAAAAAAATAATTTGAACTTATTCAATTAGAACAGTGAATTCTTTGAAAAATGAATAAAACTGAAAATTTCTGACTTTTTCACTGGGTATTGTCCTGAAATTTTCCTTGTATAATGTTCGTTTGACATTTCTTGAAAAGCATTAGTTGAGAACATTGAAAATAAATGAGATTGTTGAAAAATGAATATTTATCATTTAAAATAAATGCCTCTTTTTATAAGTAGGCTACATACATGATTACATATATAATGTTAGTGAACACTTCAAAATCTTCCTTAAAGTTATACCTTGTAACAGCTGATTTTTTTTTTTGTATTGATCTCTAACTTTTGTATGATGAAAAGTGAAATGGTAAAGTATAAGAAACAAACAGCATACAGAAAATTCAGAATAAATCCTTTTTCTTTGCTCCCAGTATTTAAGAAATACCTATTACCTGCTACCTCCATTTCCTTCTCATCCATAAAGATGAAAGTTTGAAAATGATATTGATACTAGAAAGGTGAAAGAAAAAAAAAATATATATGTGTACAATTATAATGGAGTAGAAGTAGAGAAGAAGGGTTTGATTTTATTGTCATTTTTTCTTTATATCAAATTTTCCAGCTTTGTGCTCAGCTCTTCTTACATTTTAAGTCTCATGAGTGAGAAAAGTTTCAAATATTATTTAAAGATCTTAAAATGCCCACAATATCTTTCAAATAGTCAATGGAGGCATTAACTTAGAAATAGGTTAATACCTTTAATCCTTTTATATTGAAGTGCTTAAAACTTGAAAGTTTAGTTATAAATGTCATTGTGTTAAAATTGACATATAATGTATATATATCTTTTGCTATTGCATGAAAGGTCATTTAGCTGAGCAATTTTAACTTTGCAACAAAGCATCTTCATGAATCTTTCATCCTTGTTCCTATTTCCCCCCTGAAGAGATGTAATTGTTAAAAATGGAAGAAATGGGTAAAAAGGTAAAATTAGATGTGGATAAATTGACCCATGGTAAAAGTTAAATAAGGTTTTATTTCTGCTATAGGATAACATACCAAAATATGTTCATTAGAAAAATATAGCAAAAATGATGTTTTGTGCTGATGAGGAAAGAGATTCAATTAAAATGTTTTCCTTATCAACTGTTTTATTTTTCCCTCATATTCCATGATGATAACAAAATAGATCTTATCTGAATTAGGTAATGATAATGCAATGTTGTTTTGTATAAAAATCTGTCTAAATTCTTTCTGTCAAAATGCTTGAAAGAAAAAGATAATTAAAAGAAAGGAAATGAAGATCAGTTAACATGGGGAAAACTTTGTTGTGATAGAAGTCATAACTTTTTGAGTATTTTATGTAAATTTATATTGAGAAAAAATTGTTTGGTTTGGTTGTTTTTTGTTATATCAACTTTTGTAGGTTATTTAATACCAGATCCTGTTTATGTATGTGTATGATATTATTTGTAAGCCAATATTTTGTCGGTAACATTATTTTTAAACAACCCAGAGGTCATTTGTTTGCACACAATTAAGTGGTTTTAAGTATTTCTATTTTACCCTAATAGTTCTATTTGCTCATAAGGTTTCAAGTACTGCTATGTAATACTGATAATTCAATTTAACATTAATCATTTATTTAAACACGGTTAAATGGTTTCAAGTATAGTAAATGATTAAATAGTTTTATTTGACTAATAGATGTGGGACCCTAACGGGTACTACCCCTCTGGGTCAGAGTGAACCTGAGACTAATGGCAATAAAGGGGTACTAAACATTCTCCAAAGCTCTAGGACTGGAGCTTCACTCTGGAATGCAGTTTAGTGTCATATTAAGGACACTCATTGGGTGAAGGACTTACTGCTGAGATACAGTCAGTGTATTCTATGATTAAGAAATGAAACATTTTGCATGTTTTTGTAATTTAAACTTCTTTTTATCACTACAATAATTACATTTTTTTTCTAAACAATGTTCATTTTAAAATTTTTGTTACCAGTTAGAATTTTACACCAAATGGTTTGGTCTCTTAGTTTAATGGCAATGCCAAAGCCATCTTAGTAGGAGAACAAGTGATACTATTTAACTCATGGTTGGGTGGATAAGAGAGTTCAATACTTTCCCTAGACCTTAAAAATGAACGTAATTGTGTGACTGGAGTTTGAACTCACTGATTTTGAGGCAGCAGTCCAATACTTGAGCCCTTTTACCATGGGAACTCCCCACTTTATGCCAAATGGTTACAAACAATAATTGTTCATATAGAAGATAAATCCACTTAACAGGAAAGATTTACCAATTATATTTTTCAAGTTATTGTATAAAGTTAAGTGTTCATTGAAAACATTTCTTGAGAAATATCTTTAGAGGGGCAGGGGAGTCCCCATGAGATAAAAAAATCTTGAAGTAACTCCAGTCATACTATTACATTCACTTTCGTGCTAATGCCCTTAGGAAAGCTATGAATCTTCCTCATCCCTCCAGCTATAGGTTAAATAGTATCACTGGTGTTTTTTGTTTTTTTTATAAGGATGTCTTTGGCATTAAGTATCTCAAAATGGGTAAGATACTATTAAGCAGAAAGAACACACCATTTTTTTTTCTTTTTAGATGTAAGTTATCGTAAATTTTTGGAAAATGTGAATATTGCTGTAAGGTTTTGGATTTTTTAAAGTAAATAGAAGGATTGACAGTTTAATCTATAAAGTTATATAATGCATGATAAATTTCTATGAGATTTTCTAATCAGAGTAAGGATTTTATAAAACATCCTTCATATATACTGTTAATCTTTATGGCCAAGTAGGACATTAGTATATTATGAAATGTCACCAACTAATCATATTCTTAGACATTTTTCCAAAGGCTGACGTGTTAACTGCTGAAACCTCTTGAAGCACTCCATTAATTCAGTTGTTGAAACAATTGTCTGCATCCATAAAAATTCTAGTTCTATCAACTGAAAATATATTTGATAAGATGTCTCTGTATACACATATCACTTAAACCGCATCTTAATACAAATGCTTCTTGTATCTATATTCATAGACTATAATTTAACAGAATATTTGTTACTCTTGTCTAGTAACAGTCACAAACAGAACATAATATATTTTTAAATAACTATGTCCACTTTATAAAAGTATTGGCTCTAAGTTCTGTTATAGAATTGAAAACTGAATGTATGCTACAATATTCCAGGGTTTGTTTTTGTCTGAGTGTACAATACAAACTCCACCCATTAAAAGACCCATTGACACAAAAAAACACTTATACAACAAAACTACATTAGAAAAAATTATATAAGCAATTTTTAAAGCAAGATATTCATTATTGGTTGTATATTTGCAACTTGTAATTTATTAATTCTCTAAAGTGTTGTATATCTTATTAACTATAAGATTGCAATAATTATTGGATTTCAATTACATTTTGGGTGTATTTTGTAGTAAAAGTTTTTATTCAAAGATGATAAACTTGTCTTTCAATTTTATAAAATATCATTTCAATGCTAAAAATATTCATCTCTTGTTCGTTGGGTTTAGAATATGCTGCTTGTATCCTCTCATGAGGGGTAAGTTATCCCCAACAAATAGGTGTGTCTTTGAGTATAACACTACACAGCATTAGATAGTGAGGTTCCAGTTTTAGAAATCTGAGGAGTAATCTCATGTCCACTCTGACATGGAATGACTGTGCTTGGTAGGATTCCATCTATGGATGAGAAAGATCTGTTTAAAAATGGTTTGTATTCAATAGGACTGGGTAAAAACAAATATCTGAAACAACTTCTGAAAAAATGTGAATATAGAATGAATGTGATTTACTAACCTCTTGGTATAATAGAACTCTAGATGGGTTGACATTCAATTAAAATCAATCAATTTAAACATTTATTTTTCAATAAAGATATTTCAATCATTACTAATTACAAAAAATAATGCTATCACTAATTATTAAAATTTTTGTCATGTTTTAATTTAACGAATAGAATTAGGTTATATGTTGTGCTTTAGGTATGAGTATTTTGCCAAGTTCTGTTTGGATTTGAATGTTCTGTTCCCAAAGAGATATTCTAAGTCTTTGATTACTGATAGGTCTGAGACATAAAAGCATTTATTTTATAAAATGAGAACAAACTTCAATTAGATTTATTATGTAGTTGAGACAAAAAACATTTTTTGCTTTTGGTATTATTTTGAAATAAGTAATAAAGAACTGATCAACTAATATTGTTTTCATATATTTTATAAATAGAAATTATGATAAATGATTTCAGTCATAATTATAATCATCTTGCTGCCTAAAAGAAACCAAATAATAATCCAATATATCTTGGAAAAATTGTTAGATGAATAAAGATCAAAATAAATAAAAACTTTTGAATATATTGCAAAATTATTTTAAAACTCGAGTCAAGAATCAGAAAATTAAAGAATGAAGAAATTAATGACATTATCTTTCAAATGCAGGTCTCTCAGAAAAAACATTGAAAGGACTGAAAATAAATACACACTGAATATAAATGTTGATTTAATGATTTTGATAAATTAGAAAATTATCTGAAAAGCCTTCCTATAGATGGGGATTTTAAAGTACATAAACTGGCCATAAATTCATATTAAGACTGAAATGTTTTTGTAAGGACTTACAAGTTAATAAACATTATTGAGAACAATTACTACAAATGCAATTTTTAAAGTTATTTTCTGGGGACTAACTAAAAATTTATTGAGAATTTTCTTGCTAATGTTTTCTGTGAGATATCTACTTTATATGGTTGAACAAAATGATAAAGATTCAGTTAATCTAACTTAATAGACATAAGTTTAGCCTTAACTTCATGCTGTATATCAAACAACTTGCTAAAAATATGCTCTGATATTCCATAAAATTTAATAACCACAGAGAATTTGACAACCATAACATAAGTCATCCTTGAAATATAAGTAAAAAGTAAAGTTGGTGACCTGAAGGCTCCCTTTTCAATAGCTACTACACCGAGGTGTAGGGGAGGGCACTACTCCTTCCACTTTACCCTTGATGTGTACCTTATAATGCTGAGTGTTAAGCAAAGATATATCAAGTACCATTTTTGAAGTCTTTGCTATGATCCAACCTGGGATTGAACCCCGGGTTCTCCTGGACCATTGGCGAACACTCTACCCACTTGGACAATGAGCTGGTTCTTGAAATACATAACAGACAAAAAAGATATTTAGTGAATTATAGAAAGATTATCAATGCACAATATAATTTTAGCTGAATTTTACTCTCATGAAAATGTTTATTTTAAATTTAAAACTTGCAATTTTTCATTATGAAGGTATGCTGATGACAAAGCTTTCTTTGACTCTCTCACCATCCATCTCTGTCAGCTGTTGCTCTTAGTAGGTTCTCTAAACAGTACCCTGTGTTAACACAGAATTGATAGATATACATTTTTGCTGCTAAGCAAAGACTGGTGTGTCCATGTGTTGGAGTCCTGTAGAAATAAAAGTCAAGTCTGATGCTCACTGGCAATTCCTTCTATTTCGTTTTTAGCAGGAAATGGATATCGGGACTTTTTCCTCAACTTTTACCGAGGGCAATTACTGACACACAAGTCATGTCTCTCTCACATTCTTTTCTCACTTGCCGCTTCAACATGTTTGTCCAACCCAAAGAAAGACTAACCATCAGCAAGAAAGGTGGCAATGCAATCACAGTTACTGCTGACGTTCCTGCTTTTATGCCAGTCTAGGTTGGCTAAAATTTGCATGAGTGCAACTCTTGTCTCGCCGGAGACGAGACGGGTGTCCGACAAATTGCGCCTCCAAAAATGGACATGTTTCTTTCCTGACAGCACTTTGTGCATGAGACATGTTCATACTTGCTTTGGACTCGACGGTAAGTCATTTCTCTCATTACAAGTCCATTGGAGAATGCTGCTTATGAGTTGATTGTTCTCCAGCTATGCCCAACATGTCTTGTTTATCTTTCTAAGATGGTTTGTAAGATGGGAGGTAAATGGCCATACAGCTGCTGGTTTGTAGGTTACTGCTTTTTAGATTTGTTCAAAATATCAGTAAATTAGTTTGAAATAGTTTTCACTTAGTCAAACTAGGAAGTTTGACTAAATGAAAATTATTTTTAAAAGTTATGAATTACATCCTTTTGATTAAAAATTTTTGAAGCCAACATTTTACATGATTGTATATAACAAACATGAAAAGATCAGTTTATGGAACTAACATTTTCATCAGATTGTATATCATCATCATCATGTCGCACCATCATATTGGATATCCCTGACCCTCTCTTGCCACCCCTCTCTATCATCCATTGTTTCCAGCAGGTCTTCAGGTCTACATCCTGTATCGGCACAGAGCTGCTGTATATAGGTTCATGCTGGTTGTTCTTCCTTTGCTCGTCCATGTGTTGGGGTCCACAGGAGTACATCACTTATGAGCTCATCCCTACTTCTCCAGCAGTGTCCCACAGGTCTGGTTCATCTAATTTTGATAGTTTTCATGATGGGTTGTAGGTTGCCGTGCTTTGTGGGGTGCTGCCTCCAGGATTTGTTTAATATTGCTTGCAGCATTCTTGTGTAGTTGCTGTCAAAATTTTTCTCCACACATTTAGTTAGCATCCATGTTGTAGTATCGACACAACCGCTGCTTGGAAGAGACTGCGTTTCATTATATCGGTCAAGTCTGACTACCATATGACCAAGAGCCTATCGATAGCTGTCCATGCCTTTTCTAGTCTTGTGTCAATGTCTGTATTGGTTGCTTCTTAGGTAGGTGAACTTGTCAACTAGTTTCAGAGAGCTACCGTTTAGTGTGGAGATATTGCCTGTTTGATTAAAGCCTATATATTCCATCTTGTGTACATGATATGGAGGCCAATGCCTGTAGCAGCTCATTTCAGACTATGTTGCAAGGTTTTGGCTTGGTCATGTGAATTTGCCAGAAGTTGATGTCGGTAATTGTTTTTGCGGGGTACCTTCTGCTTCTTTCCTTTGTTAGCTTGAAATCATTTTCTTTGATTTTTATCGATATTCTAAGCACATAGTCTAGACATATAAAGAGGTATGGGGCTAATGTGTCTCCTTGCAGTTCACCTGCTACAATGTTGAAAATGGACATAAAAATATCATAATCAGTTGATGGAACCAATATTTTCGAATAATTGTATGTAATAGACATGAAAACATTATAATCAATTTATGGAACCAACATTTTCATATGATTGTATGTAATGAACATAAAATGATAATTTATGGAGCCAACATTTTCATGTGAAAATATGTAATGAACCTGAAAAGATCATAATCAATTTACACTGATACAACTTAGTAACAACTCAAGAACTATTTATACTCTAGAAAGACAAAATTTGTTTTGATAATTAACAGACATGATAGAATGGATGATGGAATTTTATTAATTAGTATTAATGAAAGGTTATCATTCTTGTGACTAAAACGGTGCCAAGTCCAATTTAGATTTAACTGACATGTTTATTATGGCATTGACAGGTTATTTCCATTTGGATTTTTTTGCTCATGGGCAAAAGATCTTTTTCTCTTTTTTTTTTTTAAGATCATATTCAAGGTTCTCATCTTATTCTGCCTTTAATTTTTATATTTATTTTGAAAATCTGTGAGTGACTGCCCACTCTTTCTCTGCTTTCTGACAGGAATATGTAATGAAAGAAAATTACCTTAGGTTATTAATTGGTTGTATTATTGACATCTTAACGAAGATAGCTGTTAAAGTTTTAAATATTCCCAACTGAAATCAAACTTTGGAGAAAAAATATCCTGCATCATTCATGTTTTGGAGTAAATGACAGTCAATTAGAAGTGCCAGTATTAAAAGGAGGCCACAGAATTTGAAGAATACACTTTCATTAACAGACAAACATTTGATTTCAATACAAATCCTTTATGAAAAGAACAATTAATAATAATTTTGTTCAACATTTTTTTTTTCTTCCTGAAGTATACAAAAAGTGAGTTCGACAAAATAAAAATATCTGAAAATAAATAACTGGACAATTCAAAAGAGGAAACAAAAAGATAATTCAAAGATAATGTACTTTTGAACTGTACAAAATCTTCAAAACATTTAAAATGTCCTAGAAATTATTTTTGTAGGACAGTTTAGTAGAAGCTCAAACTTCATAGAATTTGTGCAACTCCTCTGGAAATAATAAAAAAAAAATTCCTTAAAATTTGAAGAGCTTTGCAGGATTTTTTGGGATTAGTTTGTTTGTTTGGTTTTACGGCATATCAACTTCATCGGTCATTTAATGCCGAATCAAGTAAAGGAAAAAAAAACTGAAAAGAAATTCAAAGGAGAGGTCTTAGGAATTAATGATAAATTTTAGATAATTAGTTGGTTATTTGTTTTTTATTAGGTGTTTATATGTAGGGAATCATCATCATTAAAAAAAAAAAAAAAAAAAAAAAAAAGACTGAAACAGGTTGGGGAAGGAATGGTTTTTTTTAGAATATATCTAGTAAAGAAAAGGTTTATAGAAGTAATTTGTAAATTTCTTCAGATGTTTGTGTATAACTTCACTGTTTTTAGAAATGATATTACATTATTTATTTCAGTGTTTTGGTACAGTGCCTTCATATTGTTTGCACTATAGAAGGTTTTTCTTATATGGGCTAGGTTGGTACATTCAATGAGAATGTGTTTCATGGTGTATTTGGTCTGCCATGCATAACACATTGGTTGTTGTTTTCCTTTGAGTAAATAAGAGTGTGTTATCCTTGTATGACCTATCCGGAGTCTGGACAATGTAATTTCCTCTTTTCATTTTTATTTTTTTATTATTTTTTTAAAGCTTTGCTTCCATTCCCCCAGTGTGGGTTTAATTTCTTATAATTTCTTATTTTCATTATTGTTCCAGCATTGTTGTCTGCCTTGTATGAATTTATTTATTTTCATTTTAAAGTCTGTGTGTGGTATTTTAAATTTCTTTTCAGTGGTTAGGTTTATAGTAGAACTGGCTGCTTTATCTGCTTGGTCATTTCCACTGATGCCTGTATGACTTGGGACCCAACATATCTGTATATTGTTGTCATTTGATAAATTCTTTAATTTACAAAGTATTCTTATTATTAATGGGTGATCAAATTTTCTGTTTTTTAGTGATTCCAACACTGATAGTGAATCTGAATGATGAATTTGTTATTTCTTGATTCTGAGATGCGGGATTAACCAAATTGTGAAGTTATCTGAAGCCCTTTCTTGGTGCTTAGTACATACTAAATACCCTCCAGAGGAGTAAGACCCTACCTAAAAGAGGGTATTCTGTTTGTAACAAACTGCATCTGATAGTGAGGCTCCAGTTTTCGAGCTCTGTGGAGTATCAAGTAATCCCTTTATTGATTAGTTTAATAGATCTATTTAGAAATTATGTATAGTCAATAGAACCATGTCCAAAAACACCCTAAAAATTCTTGGATAACTACACAAAAAGTGTAAGTATGAATGTACAATGAATTTAATTTCCCAACCTTTAGGTATAAAATAACCCTAGACAGGTTTAGATACCATTAAAATTGATCACTTTCTTGAGTTCTCAACTGGTGTTCAAGCAAGAAAACTCAGCCAATTCACTAGTAGCAATAGTAGCTGTGAGATCCTACAATAAACTGGCCTAAAAGAGTATATGAATAAGTCTCAAGCAGCAGTCAAGGAAGAACATCTGTGGGTTGCTAGAAAGCTTGTCCTTTCTACTACCATGAGTTATCTACTAAAGAGAAGAGTGTAAGAAGACCAGCATTTTTCTTCACAGGAAATGTTTACTTCTTTTTACTTTGCCTAACAGTTACCTGTATTTGACTGAATTACTGACTCAATTTGAGCTGCCAACCTGAAGAATTCCAACGCTGATTTCTTCCTACCAAGAATTTCTTCCTTTGGGGGCACTTTGTCTCCAACTTCCTTTTCAAATCAAGTATTGCCTGCCTAGGCTGAAGAAGTAAGTCATTTAAACCTTCAAAAGAATCTTAAACCTTTCACTCTTGAGAGAATTTCTCATCATTGATACCCAGCCTAGAAAGAATTGATGCCTACACAGGGGACCATTTGTACAACCGGTTTCTCTCAGAAACAACTTTATTACTCCTTCTGGGCAAATTGCAAGTGTAGCTTATTTATTCTTAATAGAAACATTTAACTTTTAAAAGTCAGTATGTGCTTAAGATTTTACTTTGTTTTTTTTTCTCCTTTTTGTACAAATGAAGGTTCTAATAACTTTCTTTAAAATTTGTTGGGGGGTCTTTATAGAAAATTATGAATATTTCTAAATTTTGTCTTGATAATACAGCAAAACCAGCTCAAGTGTAATGTAAATCTAGATAATAAAATTCCCCTGTCCTTCCTTTTTTCCTTTTATTTTTTTCTTCTTAAGGTTAATTACTTTCTTGTAAATATAATCTAGTGATGATTACAGGATAGGTAGGCTTTATTGATAAAGTAGTTATTGAAGAAAAATTCTATTATATTTTCCAATGTACAAAATTGCATAGATATCTATTGATATGAATTTGATTAGTTCTTAAATGTTACTCACACCATTTTAACTCTTGTGCTAATAAAAAATATATGAAGGGCCCTTTTACTGTGTTATGGTAACACACATTAAATTAGATGATTATAATATAAGTATAGCAATAAATCAAGACAGAAAAATTAGTCAAAAGTAATAAGATTTTTTTACAAGTATGTTTGAATTTTAAAAATATAACCACAATTGGTTTTCTCTTTCAATGAAGTCAGATTAAGGGGTGCTAGTAGACTAATTCAAACAGCTAGAATAAGTTATTAACCGAGCTTTGCTTAGTTAGAGTACAAAGGTCCACAGGTTGTTGACAGTATCTGTTGTTACTTAAGTGGTCACCCATCTAAGTATTAAACAGGATCATCACTGCTTAACTTCAGTTATCTAGCAGAAACCAATGCTTTCAGCATGACTTGACCATAAGTCACAGCTTGAATAAGTTTAATGTAAATTGAAAAAAATAGTTGATTAATACTAGGGCAAGTCAAAAGATTTGGAATTTTTGTACTTTAATAACCTAGTAAAAGTTCTTCATCTTGAAATACAAAGATGGCACAAAGATGGCTTCAATTGGTGTAACACAGTAGCCTCAACTTGGAATGCTAAGCTGCTTTTGTTCAAAGTGAAACAATGAAGCAAGTAAGGTGATAAAATATTTCAAATTTTTTGACTCGCTCTAGTATAAATGTTTATGAAGTTTAATCTTAATATCATATGCACAAAACATTCTACTTTATGAAATTTGCTTTCTTTAAACAAGGATTTGCTTAATTTTCTGTATTTTCAAGTTCCATTAAATGGATTTTATTATAAAAAAATGGTTAAGTTCAGCTGAATCATTTAAAAAAAGCAATAAGGTGTTTCTAAGATTTAAGTGTTTTAGAAGAATTACATATCTATAAAGAAAATATATTGCATTTTAAATATCTGACAGTTGTAGATGTACATGTTTATATTGCTACAGATACCATTAAAAGTATAGAATCTTCTAACTTGCAAGTTAAAAAGCATAAATTATTGTTCTTTGCGGTGGCATTTCAACCACTCTGTATAACACTCACTAGCAAAAGATTAAATAGGAAATTTTTCAGAGCAATGAAAACAAGTGCCCTGAACTCTAAAGTATTTTGATTTTCTTTTGTTAGAATGAGGCTCTACTCTGTGCCATGGAAAGAGTTAAGCAAAAGTAGCTTCCTTTTATTGGTTGTAAGTTTGCTGCCAGAGAATTCCAGCAGAAAATTCTCAGCTCAAAAGATATATCGTACCAAATTTATCAATAGTTCTTTGAATGCATTTTCCTGTTTGTAAAGTATGTCTTCTGTGAAAGCACTTATTCTCCACTTTCTGAAGATACAAACTCAAACATAACCATGTTTGTAAAGATCTTTTTTCATGGTGCTTCAAGCAATCTTGTTTGCTTTATCAAAGTTATCTAGAAGCTATTCTTAAGTCAAGAGGCTTTTGCTTCTTGATAGATGACAGAACAAACTTCAAAGCAGTCTTAATGTTTAGATAGTATGTCAGAAGTGATTGTAACAAATAATTTTGTTTGAATTTTTAAAAATCCTTCATTATGATTACTTCCATCTAATTTACAGTTACTTATGATTATTATTCTGTTTGTTTGCATATAGTATTTACTTGCTTTTTACCTTGGTTATGAGTGTAGTATCTGACCAATTCCAAAGCATTTTGACTTGAAATCATTTATGCTTTTAGGCTCATCATCATCATGTCGTGCTGGTAGCATGGATATCCCTGACCCTCTCTCGCCACTTTTCCCTATTGTTCATCGCCTCTGGCAGGTCTTCTAGACTACATCCCGCATCCTCACATAGTTGCTAAATGTATGTTTGAGCTGGTCGTCCTGCTTTTGCTCGGCCTTGTGTGGGGGTCCATTAGAGTATATCACTTATGAGTTCGTCCCTGCTTCTCCAGCAGTGTCCTGCATGTCTGGTTCGCCTAACTTGAATAGTTTTCGTGATAGGAGGCAGGTGGCTGTACAGTTGGTGTCTTGTGGGGTGTTGCTGCCAGGACTTGTTCAAGATTGCACACAGCATTCTTGTGTAATTGCCGTCTAGCTTCTTCTCCAGCCATTTTGTTAGAGTCCATGTAGTGCATCCATATAGCAGTATTGATGCCACCGCTGCCTGGAAGAAACTGCGTTTCATTTTATCGGTTAGGTCTGATTTCCATATAATCTATAGCCTATTGATAGCTGTCCATGCCTTCGTTAACCTCGTGTCGATGTCTTTTTCGATTGATGAGACGCTGCTTCCTAAGTAAGTGAATTTGTCTACTAGTTTAAGAGGGGTTCCGTCTAGAGTGGAGATGTCACCTGTTTGATTATTGCACATTTTTGCTTGATTGTATATTTAACAATTACACCTTTCAGAAGAGGATTAGAGTGTAACATCTGCCAAATCACTAACTCTTCTGAGCTGGAATCAATTGTACTTTCCATGAAGAAACCTGCATAACAATGTTATGTAGGAACAAATTGATAAAATGAGGGAGAGGAAGAGAGAGAGAAAAGAGAGTGTGATAGAGGAAAACTTGTGAGTGAAAAATACTAGCAAAAAAACAGGAAAAACTATATTTAGGTACATATACTAAATCATTTAATTCTTGGTGTAATGAACAAAAGAACTAGAATGTTTAACTGATTCAGGTGAATCCAGATCTGTTGATTTCTTTGTTTAAACTAGTAGTTTCTTCTAAGTTCACAATAAGATTTTCAACTTCTATTCTGAGTAGAAAGTAAAAATGAAAGAACTGATAAAGATGAAAGAATTCCGGTAGAACTGAAGGGCATCATTCTTGGTTCCATATCAACTGTTAGTTCAAATTCACTTGCATTAACTACTTTCTAACTTGTGCATTAGATTCGCATTATTTCTTATTCATAATGTCAACAAGAGTCTTTTTTGCTTGTAAACAATGAAAGAAAATCACAGTTCTCAATTTCAGAATGCTAAAATTGCTTTATTTTTTTACATTTTATTCTTTTGCATGCTTTAATATTATCCATAATAATCTATGCTATATTTAAGAATTTTTCCTTTCATATGAAATACATATGTACAAAAATACAATGTAAATGGGTTAATGATCTTGTTAATAAACTTAAAAAAAAAAAAAAAAAAAAAGAGAAATTTTTAGGACAGGAGAAAATAAGTTAAAAATAATCTTTACTCATGGTATTTAATCATGAACTAATTTAGTAACTTCTCATAAAGACATTCAATTTAGAAATGGCATAGCTGAAATAGAATCATATCAACCTCCCAATTCAATTCCTGGCAGTAGTTTTAATAGCTTCAAGGGCATTAATCACATAAACAGCAAAAAATAAAGACATTTAAAAAATAAAAGAAAAAAAAAGGATTTCAAATTTTTCAGGTTGGTTTAAACATTCATGCAAGTATTTGATGATTTTTATTTTTTTATGCTTGCATTTTATAAAATGAAATAGATTTTGCAAAATTGATTTAACTATTTAGGCATCTGGGATAAGTGTGATTGATAGGACTTTCACTGGCCCCATCTGATTTGCCATTTTTGAACCTTAGTTTAAACATGCTATGATATTGATACTGTTAGTGATTTTGGTTTCCTATTTTGAATAAACAAAAATGTACAATAATCATAATACTAACCCTATGTTTCTCAGCAACTTCAAAGAATAGCATAAGGTTCCTTATATAGCAGAGTTCTTATTAAATCAGTAAAAACTTTAAGAAAGATACTACAAAGTTTATCATACAATGTGTGATACCCTGTCTTCATTAGCCTCCAACCAGGGGTAACACCACAGTTTCGGTGGATGAAGTGGTACTGCCACTCCTGGTGCCATGAGCTGTTTTTGTTACTGGACAGGGTATGAAGATAAATAGAACGAAAGTTCCTCTTTGTAGGTTAGGTTTATAATGATGTTAAATGCGTTTCCTTTCAGATATCTTCATAAGAAATTGTTTTTAATGATCATTCATATAATATAAACTTTTCACTTGCCCACATAGAGCCGTGGTGTCACACACTTATTGTCGTCGATTTCATTGGTTTTTCCTTTTCTATTACTGAGTCAAACCACTCAAAGCAAATGTGATATATAATTTTACCCCACCAACCCCGATCTGCTGTCTAATTGGGACCCTTAAGATTGATTGTAAGGATAAATGAAAAATCTTGGTCAAGATTTGTACAAATAGCTTTTTGGTTACCTTTGGGCAACTGGATTCTTGGCTGGCTTAGAATTTCTACTGAGTGCAGTCACTCACCAATGGAATCCTGAATGCTGTGGGTGTAGTCCTTCCTGATTCATAACTCTATCATTTGATTTATATTCTCCGATAGGAGAATTACGTTGTTTGCACCAGCATGTGTTATGTATACCTAAACCTTGCAAACCGTTAAATCTACTACCCCAATCACATGTTGTAGCCAGGTCCGGTTCAAGGTCATTTTCTTTAAAATCTACTAAACCAGTAATCGACTTTAAGGAAGATACCACTCAGTATATTAATCTTTGTTTCATAAAATTTTAATGTGCAATATTTTAAAAGGACTGCCAAAAAGGAATTTAGAGGTTAATATGATGTTATTTAAGTTATGAAGATATTACAAAGTATATTCTCTTTTTCATTCCAGTAGGCTAAGTGGATAATTAAATTCTTTCAGTTTGTTACAGCTTGATATATTAATCTCTCACCATATTAAAAACATTCAGGAATTTTTATTTTCATTATTTTCTAAGTACAAATAAATGTTGATTTGAAAGTTGGAGATGAATCATTATTACTATTATTTAACCTTGTTGCTTTTTGTCCTAATAAACTAATTAAACAAGCATAGAGAATCAGATGAAATAGTGGCAGAAATATGCCAGATTTTTTGTCCTTTTTAAATTCTCAATGCTTCTTTGCCCAAAGTAATTAGGGCAACATCCATGACAGATATGCTCTCATGATGTAGGATGCTAATTCAAGGCTTATTCATTTTTAGTTTTATACTGTTGGATCTAATAGTTGGAGATATATCAAGCCAGTGCTGTGATAAAATATTATCATGGAATTAGTAAGCATTATAGTACCTATAAAATTTAATAAACTAGAAAGAATTTTTTAAAAAAGTGTCATATAATATAGGCTGATTTAAAAAAAAAAAAAAAAAAAAAAAAAAGTGTTTATACCCTTATGGGGGTATCTTTGATATTATTTCCACATGTTCACTGTCTCTGTCAACACATTTTTGGAATCTCCCAAATGTGATTAAAAAAAATATTAAGTTTTCTGAGAGTATCTTAATTAGAATTGCAGAACTGATATTATGGAGACCACCTGGAGAAGATTCCAAAAATGTATTCACAGAGATAGTAAACAGGTGGAGACTTTAAAACTATAATATCATAAAGGAATTCCCATAGAAAGGTCAAGATTTTTTTTTTTTTTTTTTTTTTTAGATACATTTTATTTTATGAAAGAAAGATTTATTTAAAATGTGAAACCAAAAAAATAAAAGAACAATTTTGAATTTTGATTATATAACTAGAAAGATGTACAGTGTATTTTCTGCTATACCATATGATAAACTTGATCCCTCTATCTTGTAAATCTTGAGAAATATTAAACGAAGTATTTTGGAGTTTGGAATTTTTAATAGAATTTTACTGTATAAGGAACCTTATGCTATTCATTTGAAGATGCTGAGAAAATTTGAGTTAGTTTCATGCTGATTGAACAGTTCTGCTTAGTCAGCATGATACACTTTATTTATCCAATAAATTTTATTCACAGTAAATTGATTTATAAATCTGATCATAGGTGAGTTGGAAAATAAGGTGTTGCATATCTTGTTGATATCTTCATTTTATTTGAAGCTTATTTCATAACTTTTATTTCTTCACTGTATTATTGATGAATAAATAAATAGATTATTTTCCAAGTCATAAAGCAGAGCATAAAAATTTACTCATAAAGTAAACAAGTGACAATGACAACATAAAGGAAATGAAAAAGTGCAAAAATAAAATTACACAGGATGTGAAATATAGTTATTTGCATAAAAAGTGAGCTTTTTATATAGCTTGAATATTTGGCTTGAGTATTTACAAGCATTAAGCAAAGTGAAAATATTCAATGATAAAAGTGCAATAAAATAACAATCAGGATGTCCTTATCACATGGCAGCCCTTGAAAACATTGTGGGTTTATGGCTATAGCTTAAGTGCTATGAGAACAAGTATAGAAAACTTGCCTATTTATACCAAATGTCCCTGGAAGATCACTCCTGCATAACAAATTTCCACACCATTTATTGTACATAGAAAAGGATCAATTATTGAACTTTTTCAATCTTTTATAAATAAACTAACATAATTCCTGTCATAAATGATAGGATTATTTGTGAGTAGATCCCCACTTCTGCTTGTCTTTCAGCTTGAGATGATGGCATCATTGGTGCCAACAAATTGAGAAAACATCATCATGGCTTACCAACAGCATGGATTCCCTTGAATTTCTCTTGCCACCTTTCCCTAATGCTCAGTGCTCTTGGCAAGTCTTCTAGACGACAACTAGTGTCTGTACAGAGCTTGTGAATGTAATTTTTTACTAGTTGGCCAATATTGTTGTTTTCATGTATTGGAATCCATAAGAGAATGTTGCTTATGAGTTTATCCTTATTTAGCCAGCAGTACCTAGCATATGTTAGTTAGGTACTTGGTGGCCCTACAGCTGCTATTTGGTAGGGTGCTGCTTTCCCTAGTTCAATCCCAGGTTTCAGCATCAGAAGTTAGAGAACACTCAATCAAAATCTTTTCAAATTGCACAAACTAAAATGAAAGTCGTTATGACAGAAGAAAGAAAATTATAATGAGAGGAAGAAAAAAAGATGTCCAAAGTTATTGTTCGAAGTTAAGAGAGATTGAATTGTGTAGTTTACCTAGTAGAATCATATGTCAAATAATGTAATGTATTTGAATTATATATATATATATCTCATTCAACACTGAAAGGGCCTCCAAATTGCAAAATCTTGAGAATACTCTATACACAAAAATGCATAGAATTATTGCAATATATTAATAATAATAAATGTAAAGTTAGATAATAAATCATGACTTTGATCTTTGCATATTCAAGGATCAGGTGACCTGGTGATCTTCACTTTCCTTTGAGGTTTATAAAAGGAGTTGTTTGCCAATTTAGTAATTCTGCTGTTCACCTTTTATGAACATATATATTTATAAGTAAGGTATGAGGTTTCTTCATACAACATGTATATAAAATCACAAAATATTTTATAAGTAGATACATGACTATCTGATCTGTGTAGGCTATTAAGTCAATGAGATTTTAAAAAAATTAGAGATAATCATAATATAAAGAGTACACTTAAAGTTATGAAATTTGTAGTTTGTTGATGAAGGTAATTCACTGATTGTTTTTTTTTTTTTCTTAATCTGTCTGAAAGCCTATTTAAAATAAATTCTCTTAAAATATAATTCTAATATAAATGATATTCTTGAAATTTTATGTCAAAACCTTAAAAAGATTTAAAGAAAATGTTGGTCATTTCTTACGAAATTCTTTGTATAACATACAACTTAAATGAAGATAGTATTTTCAACTAGTTAATATTAAGACTCTTCTGGTGATACAGACATAGAATTTCTACTATGTTAAATCTGATCAGTAAAATCATCAGCATAATTTTAACAGCCCTGTTGGCTGGTGCTGTAGAATAGACTGACTCTATCTCTACAGAAGAGCAAAATCCTATCTCTGTGAGTGTCTTGGATATGACACTAAATCATCTGATGGTAAGGCTCTAGTCCTAGACCTTAGGGAAATGTGGAGTGCTCCTTTATTGCCATTACTCCCTGGTCCACTCTGACCCAGAGTGGTAGTATCTGTTAGAATTTCGTCTATGGGTCAAATAAAACTGTTTAATCATTTAATACACTTAAAATCATTTAACTATGTGCAGACAATTAACTGATGTTAAATTGAATTATTAGAATTATATAACAATACTTATAATATAGTGTGCAAATGAAAAAATAATGTTGAATAGAATTGTTAATGTTAAATAGCAATGATTAATATTGGATTACATTAGAGGAATACTTGATAAATAGAATTACTAATGTTAAATAGCAATACTTGAAACCATTTAACTGTCTGTCAGCAAATGAGCTCTCACTCATTTTAAAATAAGGTTACCTACCATCTATTAATTCACAAATCATAAATATATATGAACACAATTTGGCATTGAATAACCTACAAGGGTTGATATGCCATAAAACATAACCAGTCAATATATATTCAATAGTGAAAAAAATGTTTTGTCTGTTTCAGGAGGACAGAACCTTTTATCTTAGAAGTTGATGTGTAATATCAGTTATTTAAAAATGATTTATGTTTAATAGGACTGTGTGCCCAAAAAATATTTAAAAAAAAACATTGAAGAAGTAACAACACAAAACATATGAATATATATGTACAATCAATACAATTTCTTAATCTCCAGGTCTAAAATAACTTGAGACAAGTTGAAATGTGGTTAAAATCAGTCTTATGAATTGGGTATCACTTGACATTGAGTTTAAATGGCCTTAACTATATAATAATCAAGTATTTACTATCAGAAGTTTTTCCTTATCAGAAAAAAAAATCTCTTGGAGTATTGTTAATACATAAATGATTAATTCTGTAAATTATATTATTTTTGAGTAACTTAGAATCCAAAATCAGATTGCAGATCTTTTGATAAATATAAATATTTATTTTGTCTCTAATCCAGTGCTCTGAATATTTGTTTCCAATTTCCAAGCCAAATCATTATTTAAAATCCCTATCAGTCTGTTATTGCTGATTTTCAAACAGGCCTCATCAGTGACAGTCCAATACTCTAACAATAACATCTCCTGTTAAATACCCAGAATTAGATCTTTAAGTGTAATATTGAGTCATGTTCCAAATACAAAAAGGTTGTCACAGTGCACAGGTGCTTAAAGAATCCAAAGTAGAGACTGAGCTTTACATCACATTTTATGCAAATCCACTGTAGATCCCTTGCTACCTATAGACGTATAGATTTTTGTTGCTAAAAAAAATGTGCAAAATCTTTTGCAATTTGAGTATATTGCTATGTGCACTCAATAATTTGAAATTTGGTAAAGGAGACAGGTTTTTTACATTTAAGATTTTATTTTACCATTTTTAAAAAATTTTCTTTTAAATGCGAAATGCAACTCTTTTCCATTTGTGAATTCAAAATTGGATTTTAAAGAATGCGTTCCTTCACCTCTGCACCAAAAATGTCTTCTACAGTTTCATACTTAATGGTCTTTATTGGGTTGTTTTGCTCACTTTCTGTAGTTATAAGTATATAAGAATGAATTCACAAATCATTGTGTGGTACCTGTTGTTTTTTTTGTTTTTTTTTTGTTAAGGTATGTACTTGCCTAGCTGATTATGTGAATGTTATGTTGACAGGGCTGAGAATATGCTGATTGCATCCCTTGCCAAGGACAACTTCCCCACAAAAAAATAAGTTTGTCCTAGGTATGATGCAACACTGTTTCTGATGGTGAAGCTCCAGTTCTTGAGTTCTGGGAAGTGTAAAGTACCCCTTCATTGCCATTACTCCCCGTTTCACTCTGATCCAGAGTGGTAGTACCTGTTAACATCCTAGCTTAGGATCAAATAAATCTGTTTAGAAATTATTTGTATTTGATCAGACAGTGTGCATCAAAAACACTTTTTAAAAACTACACAAAAATGTGAGTATGAACAATGAATGCTATTCCTGAACCTCTGAGCATAAAACGACCCTAGACAGGTTGATGTGCTATTAAAATCAATCAATATATTCATATTATTTATTAGTAGTGTCGAGAGTAAAATAGATGTTTTTATGTTTTTTTATGCCATATGGATTATGCATAAAATATTAAATCTCTTAAGTTGAGATTAACATTTTTCATAAAGAGATAATTTACAAGTTGAGGCAAAAACACTGAGGGCTGAATAGCTGAAGATTGGGTTGTGAGAAAATTGTTTGCTGAATATATGGACCTCATGACTGTATATCTGAAAGAAAATGCCAGTAACTGTCTACTCATTCCTCTTGATCAGTTTTGTTCCATTTATCTTGTAAATATGAAAAAACATTTTTGAATAATAAAGAATATAAATAAAATGCTGGCATCTGATGTTTTGGTAGAGAAGCTGAGAAGAGATGTTTTAGATGAGTCAAAATAGTGATGATTCATTCTTGTAAAATCCTGTGAATTTTGTCGCAAATAGTAATGTAAGTCTGTATGATCGCATATGGATATGTGCGCACACACACATGCTATAAGAGAAGTGACAAAAAATGAGCTGGAGATACTGCACAGCCATTCTTTGAATGAAAATTTTCTCATATCTAAGTTTTCAACTGACCTTCTATATATCTGTTGTCAGGACAACTAACACTGTGCTCTCCATTTGGGATGTATATATTAAGCATGAGAAGGATGTGTTTCAAATTAGCCAAGACTGCTTGTTTATTTACTTTTTTAGGTAGTTGTGTCTCTCCAAATCTGTCTGTCCTATTTCAGAGCAGTGCTATTTAACTTGATGTTAAAGCCATTAGAGGTCAGTATTTAAAGATGTTTTATCTATTTATCTTTCTATGCTTCTATTATTAACATAATATTGTTCAATACATTTTTTTCATCTGTCTGGATTTTTGAGATGAGGTTTGATGTGCATTATTTTGGTTGTGATTTTTTGAACTTTGGTCTTCATTTTTATTGTGGTAAGTTAAAACACAATGTTTCAGTCACTGCATCCTCCGGCCTTCCCCTGGTGTCCTTTGTTTATCTGGGCATTGAATTGAAAAAGCCAAATCAAAGTGTTTTTAAAGTAAATTACTTAAAAAAAAATATCAAGAATAATTGATGCCATTGGATTTTAAATTTCAATTTAATCTCATAATGCTTCTTGTGAGATTTCTTGAGATGCTTCTCAGATTGATAGGCATGAAAAACAATGACATCATTTATTTGAATAAGATCTTCATAATTCTTGAATGCCTTGTTTGATAAACAATCAAACTTTAAAGATAATTTCCCAGGTTGAATCATTTCTATGCCCAGATAAACAAGGGACATCTAAGGAAGGCCTAAGTAGACAGCAGCTAAAATGTGTTTCAACTTAGTATGATAAAGATGATGACAACAGTCTGAAAAATCACTACCAAAATAATATACATTTTTTTTCAATTCCTCCTAAATGAATATATATATACTAGCATAATTTCTCTAAAATAATTAGTTTTATTTACATAGGGATCATTATTTCCCTGTAGGATCAGAATGTAATATCCATATCCTCTCCCTAAGATCAAAATATGACTACCTGGCACTTGAACTTGGGATCAGAATGTAGTCTTTCAGCGAATGGAGTTCCTATGATCATTTTAAGCAGAGTTTAACAGGTTTGAATTCAGATTTTCTTACCCCAGACAGGTTGTGATGTCAAGGTTAAAGAGCCCAATCTTTCCTACTATTTACCCATTGCTGGAGATGAAACAGTTGGATACATACCTTTCTCAAAGATTTTAGTGCTATCCAAGATTTGAATTAGGGTCACTGTGTCCATTTCCTATAACACTAACTGATACACAATGATATAAAATGTGAAAATGGTTATTAATTTGAAGAGCACAGAACTAAATGCTTCCTAAAAGAATCATTAAAATAGAATGAACAACTAGTCTCATAAATATATAGATGATTATTTAAGAATTTTTTTTTCAAAGGTTGAAATACTACTCTTTGGTTTTTGGCATAAGTACCTGGGAGCAGTACTTTAATCCTAGAGAGAGAGTGCTGATACTACACCTTTCTCCTACATGAAATTATGGATATATGAAGAAATTTATATATATATATATATATATATACACACACATATATTTGTCAGTGTGGTTTGGTGATGGTGTGTGTATATGTATGTGTATATCTCTTATATTTACAAATAGGTGGGCAACTCATTTCCTTTACTAACACAGAACTTTGGCATCTGTAATAGGCTTATTAAACTTGAAATGTCCAGAGGATATGGTAGTCTACTTGTGTAATAACCACTAATGGACAAAAGGCATCACTTTCTACCACCGAATATGATGGTAGTGCCATTGAGCTGAGAGCCTATGAAAGAAAATGGCACTCTACTGATGTCTACTTAAATCTAATAACTATGAATAAGGCTTGTGTCCTCTTTTAAATTAGGTTTTCAGAATTTACTCAGTTGTATTAAATTAAGATTAAATTTTATTAGAATAACAATATTTTTAGTTTAGAATTTCACTGAAGGTTTTAAATTTTAATTCAATTGAAAATTTCTTTCATTTTGTAAAATTACATAGAAGTTGAAGGATAATTTGAATAATAATGATAAATTAAAGATATCAATATCTTAAAGATTCTATTGAATAAAAGTGCCAAAGAATATCTTTAACCTTCTTATGATTCTCATTTAACATAAAAATATCTTAAAAATAATAATATATAAAGACATTTTTAAGTGAAATTAAGTTTTAAAATTTTGTAGGTTTCCATCAAAAAACAAACTATTTTTACACACACAGAGATTATTTTACTTGTCTTTAATTGGAATCATTTTGATATGAGGTTTCTAAATCTGAGAATTAATTTTTTATTTATTGCAGACTCTGTACCAAGATGAGGAAAAAAGTCTGCAATAAATAAAAAATTAATTCTGAGATTATTTTAATTGAAACATGACTGATAGAAACTCAAATCATTAACCCTTTTAACATTCAACTTGGTAAATAACTGAAGACCCTCTTTAGATATTAACTTATGAATTATTTTTGATTTATTTTTGTCTTTTAAGAGTTTTTTTATTTTGCACACAGTCCTAGTCAATACAAATAATTTCTAAACAGATCTATTTGACCCATATATGGAGCCCAAACATATATTACAACTTTGGATAAAAGTGGACCTAGGAGTAATGGCAGTGAAAGAGTACTCTACATTCACCAGATCTCCAGCTTCATCAGATACAGTTTAGTGTCATAACCCAGGATACTCCTTTTTGTGGGTCTTACTCTTCTGCAGAGGATACAGTCTGAATACTAAGTATCAATAACAGTCGTGTAATTACTATGGAATCATCAGTGTCAACCATCCACTGTGAACTTCTATACAAATGCTAAGATCTTTGTGTGTACCCTCTGGCATTTTTCTGATGTATGGAACTTAACAATGGATGGTTGACACTGATGATTCTACTGTAAATACACCAGAAGAATGCCAGAAGGTACACAGATGAAACATCATGAATAAAGAACAACAAAAACAAGGAAAATATTCCATCTAATACAAGATGAATTTCTGATTTAATCAGATGAAATTAAAGTACTGAAAGTCTTTAGTTGTTATCAAAAGATAGCTTGTTTTAGATCTTAGAATCTCCATAAAAAAAATCCAAGAAACTTGGATTTTCATAACAAAGGATTGACTTTTGACTTTACCAAACTATAAGCAACTTAGGTGATCTTTGATATATTTTGTTTCCTTTGCTAAAAGAAATGAATGCTAATTGCATTCCATTACCAGATTTAGTTTGAACAATGCATATCTTCTAAGCTTGTTACCTTGTGCAACAATATCACAAATAATAATATTAAAAAAATAACCAACCAGTCAGAGGTCAATGCAAACTAGAAATTCATGAAACTTACTTGTATGATAAATGTGGAAAAAGATGAAAGAAATTCATTAGGCTTGCTAGATCAAGTAATTTATCTACTGAAGTATTGATGAAGCTTTAGAACTAATTGAAAATTGAATGGATGAAAAGTAATGTCTCATCTATGACCTTTGCATTGTCTGCAATACGACAAATCTAAAAAAAGAAATGAAAATACCATAATGTTAAGAATTAATGTATTAACAATTAATTATTGAACATTCACAATGACATAACAAAAGTAAGAAGCCTTTCTCATAGATAATTACTGAATCATCAGAAAATATAAAATTTGTAAAAGAAAAATAAGAAGCTGTTCAGCTTTAGCAAAAACGAAAGTTTCCTTTTATCTGGTGACTCAGAATATTCAGTAAATTTTGTATACTTTTAGGTAAATTTAGTTTCTATTTTCTGTTTCTCCCCAAAAAACTTAAAAAAAAAATGTAAAATGCAGATGATTTTCTTATGTATTGACATTTATAGGGGTTATTTTTTAAAATTACATTGATATTTTTAGTTGAGAATTAACTGACATTTAAAGCAAATAAGGACATCCTTTTGTTACCTTTAACTCATTATGCAATAGGAAACTAATTTCTTAAAAAATGATTCAGAGATGAACCAGGATTTGTTAAAAATGTTCTGAAATTAAACTGAATAAATCTGGGTATAAAAATTTCAGTAATGTTAATTGTAATGAAACCATATTAATCTCTTTTGTTGAATTTCTAATTATATATTTAAATGAGGACCTTGTAACATAATAATATGAATTATTGCTTTCATATTTAAAGCATTACTATATTTTGAGTTAGGTGTTCATTTCATTTTATATTTACTTTAATATTTGTTTGTTACTTTGAAAATCTCTTTTGGAATATACTGCCAACTTGTTGACAAATTGATAAATCTAAAGTAAAACATCAAATTTATCCTTTAAACTTCCAGTTCGCTTGGAAGATTTATATTAAAAAAAAGGATATGTTGATTTTTGTCTTCCAAACTGATGAGCCAGGTGGATTCTGTAAATTTTCAAAATCATTTTTCAGTTTTTTTTTCTTAACATAGAGACTGTCTAAATCAGATTTCATTTGGCACAACTGCTTGGATATTGAGATTTTTGTCTTAGTTTCATTTTATTTTTACAATATCTTACTTCACTGCTAATCAGCGGGGCTTAGAAAACACTGACTGTATGCCCTGCAGAGGGATAAGACCTCCTCCCCCAAAATGGAATATCCTGGGTATGACAGTGAATTGCATCTGGTTAAAACTCCAATATACCTTCATTGAAAATACTTCCAGATCCACTTTGACTCAGGGTAGCAGTATTGGTTAGGATCCAGTCTAAGGGTGAAATAGATCTGTTGAAAAATTAGTCATATTTGATGTGAAAAAAGAAACAAATATACAAAAAATATAATATGAATATACAGTGAATACAATGGCATATCTTTTAGGCATGAAATAACCCTAGATGGGTGCACATGCCATTAAAATCAGTTAACCCATATATTTCTATAAATCTGTAAAATTACTTAAGCAGAAAAATCATTACATGTTTCAAGTTTAGGAATTAGTCTTAAATGTGTTAGTACTAGATGATATAACAATTGATTGGAGAAAGTAGTTTTTTGTTTTGTTTTTTTTCACTCGGTATAAACAAGTTTGCGTCAGAGAATTTGCTTAGTATATACTGATGAAAGGTTTGAAAAAAACATTATTATTCTTTTGAGCCGTTTGCATTTAATGGATTCAGAATGGTTAAAATGATGAAACATTAAAATGTTTTTCCTCTAACAAAATATTACTTTGTAAAATATTTGTTGATGAGAGACTTGAGCGATAAATACACAGCTGTTTAATTATACAGTATTTATTTTATTTTATGAATATTATTGCCAAAGAAGAAAAAAGAAACCACAAATTTAGTCTAAGAGGAAAAAATAGAATAACCTGAAAATTGACTAAAACTTTGCATCTGGCATTTTCCAGACAAATTTTCATGATTTGGTATAATAGAAATGTTAGAATAAAAATCAAAACAAGATGAGACAAATTTTATCAAAATTAGTTGAATGTTACTAAATGATTACAAAATGAGTATTTTCACTATGTGCAAAGGAAACTTATGGGTGCCATGTAACTGCACATGTCTGATTAGTGTAACTTTGGCAAGGTTCAGATTATGCTGACTGTATCACCTGTAGAGGGGGTAAAACCCCCACCAAAAAGGTATCTCCTGAGCATGAGACTAAACTGCATCTGATGGTGAGGCTCTAATTATGGAGAACTCGAAAGTATAGAGAATCTGTTTAAAAAATTTGTTATATTCAATAGGACTGTGTGCAAAAAATCCTTTTAAGAAAAGACGACAGAAAAATTTAAAGATGAATGTGCTATTAATGAGACTTCTTAAGCTCTAGATACAAAAAAAGCTGAAACAGATTTATATGCCATTAAAATCATTCAATCCTGTAAGTGATGTGTAAAGTTTGTATAACTAACACATTGATAGCTGATTGCTAAAATTAGTTCTCAGTTTGTAAGCAGAACTAAGATGTTTATAGTAAACAAAGTTGTTGTTTTGACTGTCAGTTTAATCCAATATTCTCAACCATTTTATTTGTTACTCATTTGACAATTTAATTATTTTCATTATCCTAATAGTTGTATCTATAAATGTAAGAGAATGTGTTAAATGCTTTTGATTATCTAGATAGTTCTATAATATTGACTGATACCCAAATCCAGTGCTCACTATAAATCTGCACTAAGTATGATGTAAAGATTTTGGATATAGGCCAGTCAGAACATATGAATAAATTTGCAGCAATGCTTTAGAACTCTTCATAACCAAAATCACAACGTTGGCCTTGAGATGCTCTTGGCTGTCAATTAGATTGCTTGTCCTGATCTGAGATGAAGCAGCTATTTTATTCCTTGCTTTTCCATTTGAATTAAATGAAGGTTGAGGACCAAAGGCAAAAGAAAAGATGGGAATTTTGTTCCAAAACCAAAATCCCCTTTTTACATTTTTCTAACACACACACATTTTTATAGTTTTTACTTGTGATTCAATTCTTGGTTACTTAACAGATTATTGCATTCAGAACAACAATGCATGCTTGCTGGAACACAGAAAATCTCTCAAATAAAATATGTCAAGCTAAGCTTAGTTTAACACAAGGCTAGAAGTATAGAGCCCCCAGAGAGAATTGAGAGAGAGAGACAGACAAAAAAGACTTGTTCTGGAAATAATACAGTGTCATAGAAAAATAGATATCATTTCAAAATCTAATAACTTGACCAATTCTTGTTCAAATGATCTAAAATTTTAACAGCATGTGAAGAAACAATTCAAAATTGTTTAATGTTATTTTTTCTTTTCAGTTATATAAATAACCATTCAGCACAAAAGAAAAGGCATTTAAGCATAAATGTATTTTATGGTTTTAAAACACGTTCAAATTTGAGATCATTTGAACAAGAATTGGTCAAGTTATTAAATTACAAAATGTCGATTTTTATCAAACACCCTGTCATCTTAAAGAATATTAATTTTTTTTTTAAATGCCCTATATATTATTTGATAAGAGTAAATAATGAAATTCTTCCGAAAATTCCCTTAAAGAAAAGATGAAGAACGAATTAATTTAATGCCAAGAATTTTTTTCTGTTATGAATTAGGTTTATTCCTCTAAGTCTTTTTCTTTATTTTTAAGAAAAGAAAAAAATTATTGAACAATTTGCAAAGTTATCTTGAACTATATGAATTGAATTAAAAAGTTGTTTTTTTTAACTTGCTCTTAATTGAAATATAATCAATTTTGTTTTCTTTAATCTTACACTCACTGGTCCTGTAATGAGGTTTTGGGGCTGCTACTCATTCATTTCTTTTTCAAGAGTATTAGTTCTATGAGAAAAATCCAAACAACCTTGGTGAGGATTTGAACTTGGGTTGCTCTGTTCTCTACATTGGTATAAATAACACAATTTTATTCATTTTATATATTTTACTAACTGGGTCAGGAACACTGGACCACAGATGGAAAATAGTTGTATCACTTGTACTGGTCTCAGCTAACTGGCCTAAAGTTGAAATCTAACTTGTAGGATTTTAGTTACCTGACTTAATAATCCTCTAATGACAACCAATATTTCAACTGTCTCTAAAGTTTAGTATCTGTCAATTAAAGCAAGTTGACTCCTGGTATTTTTCCTGACATTTTAACTGTTTTTGACTTAATTCAAATATTGCACTACATATCAATAATAGATCTGACCAATGTAACAATTGTACCTTCATGGCAACTGATACCAGTCATCTTTCAGTCAGTACTAATACCCTTTTATTTTTTACCAAACATTTTCTCATTGGATTTTTTATATCAAAATTTTTTTTATTGCCATTGTAAGTTCATCTTTCATTTTTCTAGCTTTTAAATGCTTTTGCTCTTCAACATATATTTTTGCTATGTTTATAATATATGCTGTCATCCATACAACTATCTTTATCCACACTGATGATTATTCTGGTTCCACATACTCTCAATCAAGAATGAGCATAGCTACTGCACTTTTGCCTTACTTCCTTCACTGACCACTCTTTCAAAACTGGCTGACACACAGCAACCTATCTTCTAATATTTTTGTACTACTTCCATGTCTTGGATGGACAGCTGTCCTTATTGTGGTTTTTTATGGTCACAATGTAGCCCAGTTGGCTGGGACTGTAGAATACACTGACTGCATCTCTGCAGAGGGCTAAGACCCCTTCCCAATGAGTGTCCTGATATGACTCTAAACAATCTAATGGTGAGGTGCCAGTAATGTTGAAGATTTGGGGAATGTGGAGTACCCCTTGCCATTGCTCTCCAGTCCACTATGGCCTAGAGTGGTAGAACCTGATAGGGTCCTATTAATGGGTTAAGTAGAACTGTTTGACATTTAAACTGAGTGCAAATAAACGACTTATTCTAAATTGAATTGTTTGAAATAGAACTGATGATTTTAAATGCATATAAACAAATCATTGATGTTTAATTGTTAGTGATACATAGCAATACTTGTAGCCACTTCACTGTGTGCAAAGAAATGATTAATATTGAAAAGAATTAGTCATGTTAGATAACAATTTTTGAAACCATTTAACTGTGTAGAAACACTAGCATACTTGTATGCAAACAAATTAATTCGCATTTAAAAATGAAATTACAAACTAATCTTTTACATATTATGTATATTTATCTAAATGTGTGCAAACAAATAACTTATTTAAATTGTTACTGTTACACAGCAATACTTGAAACTGTTTTACTATGTGCAAAAAAACCTCAGATGCATTTAAAAATGTTATCAACAAATCATATATCTAATATATATGCATAAACAGGATTTGGTATTAAAGAACCGACTATGGTTGATAAGCCATAAAACGCAACCAATATTCACAATGTTTTACACTTCATTCACCTTTTGTCATAGTAACCTTTATTCAATTCATCGGGGTAGATTTCTGGGTCAAGATACCTTGTATCAGTTAACTTACTTTTTAAAAATTCTTTTACTCTTGTAATGATACTGTTTCCTTCTGTGGTACTCATGTCCACAGATTGAACTTAAAACTTCCAGTTATCTTCCAAGTAGAAGCTATTAACCTATGATTTTATTTTCCAGGCCGTTGTCCTTTAGGATGATTCAGTGATCGTTTTTATGAACCTTAAACCTAATGTCATTTTGTTTAGCTCTTCAACTAGAATATTCATTTTTGGTTTTTTATCCTTTGCTCATGATACAATCAGTTGGTGTTATAAGTGATTCTTGGGCCCAAGTCTCTCTCCTTCCTAATGACATGTTAATCTGTATGGTTGGCCTACTTAGGAGGTTGCTAGAGTCTTGCATATATGTTGATTGGTTTAGTTGTCTGATCTTTCCATGTTCTATTCCTTTAACTTGTTCAGGGTTTGATGATATCCCTGATATTCATATAGTGTCAATAATAATAACTCTTTATCTAAGAAATTTAAAACAGACACTATCTTCTAATATTTACAACTACTCTTGTTGACAACTTTTATATCTTTCCATTTCAAAAATGAATAACTGAAGCTGTAGTTTGTAAATTCTTGTTTCAAACAGCTTTATACACATAATCTTTTGTTAATATTTTGATGAGGTGGATAATCAAACCTTTATCTAAAAATTTTCTCTTAAATGTCATTAACATTAGGAACTGAGAACCCATATGAATTTAAGCATTCAAAATTGACACATTCTCTAAAAGAGTTATGGATTAGATGTCTGTTAGAAAGAAATTGCATTTGATATTGTGTTGGTACTGATATTTGTGTCTCTGAGAAAGAACATCTATTAGATTTTGTAATAGATTATAAAAAACACAAGGAGGAGAAACAAATCAAAAGCAAATATACATTTAGGTAAAAGAAATATATTCAATCACGAGAAAGAGAGGATATTCATACAATTTTTCACTATGGATAATTTAGGAAAAATATAAATTTAAACTCAATTATTAGTCGAGACACTGGCTCTAATGAGTAGAGTGTTTGCCAATGATCTGAGAGACTAGGTTCAATCCCAGGTTGAGTCATATCAAAGACTCACAAAATGGTACTTGATGCTGCATTATAAGGTAATGATTAAGGGTAAAGTGGAGCAATCCAGGGAATTGGTGTTGTAGCTATTGAAAAGGGAGCCTTTGGGTCACCCTTGACTAAAGTTGCCAACTTTTACTTTATTAGTAATAAAATTTGGTAGGGGCAAAATATTAGTAATAGAGAAAATATAGAATTATTACAATTTATTGAAATAGCTAAGGTTTTAATAAGTTTGTTAGCCGTACTAAAATAGAAAGTATCCTCTTAAAACATTTTTGATCTATGAATACCCAATGGAACAATACTCAGCTATGGCTGGTATAAAACTGATCAAAGAATTGCTCGTTCCATGCCATTTTATTTGCAAACAAAGTTCTACTTACCACATTAGTGCCAATAGTTTTAAATTATATTTCATTTTAGTTTGTATCAGACTTTTAAAGTGTTGCAATAACAAAACAAGTCTCTTCTGTAGCACAGCAACCATGTCTGTTCAATGGGAGATTTTAAACAGACACTAGAACAACACTTGCAATTGACTCTGGTTTAATGCACACCACAATACACCAATCTGAACTGTACTAAGCACAAAAGCCAACTTTTGTCCTTACAAAAACTTGCCTATTTGTTTTGCCAAACTATGCTTACCAGAAAAATTAGCATTTTGCACACACTACCAGCCTTGGTGTGGCTTAGTGATGCATGTGCGGTGTCATTTCAGCACCGATGCTCATAGGGTTTGCTTTTCTCTCAATTTGCTTGTTTTATATGTTAGTTAAGGTTATACCACTCTGACCCTTCTGGACCTTTGAGGTAATTCTACTGTACATAAAGATGTTGTTTATATGAAATTTAGTCAGTGAATGTTTTTATTTGATCTACAAACTGTCCAAATCACATTTTCTACTTGTTGGCAAAAATGTATAAAATATCAAGTTGTTTTTAAGCTTTGAAGTCGCTCCAAAAGCAAAGATATTATCAAACTTGAGTTTCTTAGTCACAAATGATGAAATGGGTTCCTTTTTAATTCTTTATAAAACTAATTCTTAGAAAATTGGGTGTGACACTAAAGCTTTGAATATGCTGACTGTATCCCTGGCAGAGTGGTAAGCCTCTTCCACAAAAGGTGTGTGCTGGGTGTGACACTAAACCACTTCTGGGGATGAGTTTCCAGTTCTGAAGATCTGGTGGGTATGAAGTTGCCATTACTTCTAGTTTCATTCTGACTTAGAATGGTTGTATGTGTGAGGGCCTTATTAAATGGTCAGATAAATCTATTTAAAAATCATTTCTATTTGATGTGAAAACTTGATATATGTGTAAACTAAAATGAAGGACCTACACATATACCATATTCACAATTAACGCTAGATACAGCCATGTGTGAAATAGACATGGCATGTTGGTAACTCATATACATCGAACATATAAAGAACATAGGAATCTCGAAATTTGAAAACACATAACGACTTCTTGTTCAGGTTCGAAACCTTTTTATTAACTTTGAGTTAAAGGTTTCAACATAAGGAGGAGAGACACAATCTTCCATGCTGTCTTATTCATTTGGCCCCCATCTCGAGTGACCCCTATAGGGCGCCAGTTCGCCTCGCGTCTGCGAGCTCCAAAAGTCGATCCTCCTCGTTTGGCGTCTAGTATTCAACTCCCTAACTTTCTTTCAATTCTCCACAGACCTCTGCATGCTTCCAGTGCGTGACGTCAGTTGCACTCCATCACCCATTTAGTCTCGGACTATTGTGACATATGAGTGACACCTTCGTCCGCCCGTGCGTGCCCGCATTAACACCTGCATCAATGTTTGCACCTAACTAACCCATGTGCTGAGCTAAAAGGTTCTCAGCCTAACTAAACTCAAAGGCATGAACCGAAATCCCTTGGCCATTATGTTACACACAAAGTGAAAATGTAAAATATACATTATTCTCTAACCTCTTGGCATAAAATAATTCCAGGTGGATTGACATTCACTTAAAATCATTCAAAATCATTGCTTATTGAGATGGTTTAAATCCATGCAAAAATTTCAGGGATATCATGAAATGCAAATAGATATTTATCAGCATTTTAGGTATGTGAAATAATAAAAAAAAAATTGACAATCTATAATCAATGTTTACTTAAAAATTAAAATAAGACTTGAAATTTAATTCAGTTTTATGGTATTAAAATAATTTGTGCTTTTAAATGAATTCTTGTAATGTCCAGTATTTACTGATGTTTTACTTATTGAAAAACTGGGAGATTCCGAATGAATCCTAGCATTCTAGCAAGTCCAACTCTGGGATATTTTTGAAGAAAGAATGGCTTTTATAGATAATCTATTTGTTTTGCTGACAAACTTACATTTGTTGATTTATACAAAGTGAAAGTGATAGATTTGAACTTTAGGCAAAGATTTGAAATGTCATTTAGATGATCACGAGATGAGTCTGCATTCTTTTATTTCCTTTATTTTTTCTGATATTTGCTTAAGGAAATAAATTCTAGCTAAGCTACTTTTATGACTTCTGCCTTTCTTTTTCTTGGCTATAGAAGCGGATAAGGAAACAGAGTCTGTGGAAATGGCTGTGACATTTTCACATAATCACGTAGATCTGAAATGTTAGCTTTGCATTCTAATCTATCTCTGTCTAGAAATATATATATATATATATATATATATATATACTCACTCATCAAATAAGTTATTTAAATTATAAAATTACTATGCAACTTTCATGAACTGATAAGACTTATCAGTAATACTTACAAGATTAATCAAAATAATCTTAATTATTTAGTTAAAGAGAATAACAAGAAATCCAGTCTTGTAATATTATTCCCATCAATGCAGTTCCTTATTGTTGGGGATTCACAACTTGAGTAAGTTGCAATTTAAAAAAGAATGAAAGAAAAAACATCTAAAAATTAAGATTAAAGAAAGTAAAAGTTGAAATTAAAAGGTAACAGTTGATAATTTTTAATCTAAAAATAAAAAGGAGTCATCATATATGTTTGGTTATGATAATGATTTCTTCTAAGGCACCCAACCCAACACAAACAAATTTGAAATATTAATGTATTTTCATGTATAATTTCATGATGCGTGGACTTAATTTACAAATTAGCTCTGGATTGATTGATTTTAATGGATCATCAACTCATGTAGGTTTATTTTGTGCTTAGAGGTTAGGGAATCGCATTTATTGAAGGTATATATTTACATTTTTTATGTAGTTGTTTCTTTTGAGGGTTTTTTTTTTTCTTGGCACAGTCTTATTGAATAGGAATAATTTTTAAATGGATCTATTTGACTCATAGATGGGACCCTAACAGCAGGGAGATACAGTCAGTACATTCTCAGCCCTGCTAATAGGGTGGGAATTGGCTATTGGGGAAAGTACTGTTAGCCAAAACTAAAGACAATCGTTCCTATTAATTCAATGTAATTTCAATTAATTTGTTTCTGGCTCCCCAAAATATGCTTACCCAACCCCTCTGCTTGAGCAGGATGTGAAACAAGGTTAGTTTTTTAAGTGGAGTTTAAATTCAGTTTTCCTCCTCCTAGATGGTTTACCATACCAAGGTTAAAGAGTCCAGTCTCCCCTATTATTTATTCTTAGCTGGAGGGTTAATAATTAGATTCATGCCTTTTCCAAAGGTATTAGAACTATTTAAAATGCAAACAGTCTTGTTCAGGATTTAAATTTGGGTTGCCATGTCCCTTTCCTGCAATGGTGATCATTACATCATTATCATCTCTCAAAAATACATAAATAAGACCAATTTTGTTTTATTTTTGAACTGTTCAATACAGTTTAAAAATGAAATAGAAAGGTGGTATATTACATTGCTACTTTTTGGGGAGATGAATCAATGTTCACCATTAAATATCGCAGGTTTTGGCCTAACTGCATCATATTAGAAAAGAAATTTCCATGTAAGTTTGATTGTTTGTCTCATACTTGGATTAATTTCCTGAAGTAGTCTAGGTTTCTGCTAAGATTGTTCATGTTCTCTGTTTTATCTCCAATATGGAGGTGACATTTCTTAACTAAACTTTTCAGTTTAATCTGAAGACCAAGCATTTTCATAATGTTAACACTCATTAGTTTAATCCTCTTATATCTCCTCCTCTTTATCTTCACTCTTTTGTTTTTACTGGTTGACTTCTGTTTTTAGCCATGTTTTACTCGCTGCAATATTAAGACAGAAATAAAAATTGACTTTTAAGCCCTTTCTTGTGAAATTATTTTAAAACAATATTAGATGATTATGCAATGAACATTCTCGTATAAAATCATTTCAACTATTGACATAAACTTACTTTTTAACTTGATTTTTCCATAAAAGAAAGTTTTAAAATTTTTTTAATGAAATGAATACTATTAATATAGAAATGAAATAATAAATTACTTAGTCTAATCAGTTAAATAACGCAATATATAAAGCATATTAAACAAAATTACGCAAAACAATATCACGATATAAACTGATTTGCCTGTCATGAGGTGACAAGAGTCAAATAAGGCAATAAAGTAACATGGTAATTTGTTATCCTCAGTCCAGCAACATAACCCATAAACAGCAACAGCTGGGAGCAACAAAAGTTAAGGCACCACTGTACATACACCATGTATTCATGCATTTAATTTCAAATATAAAGTGCAAAACAAGAGACTTATGTCCTGGTTATGACTACATTCAATGGTGAGGGTCCAGTTTTGAAATCTGAGGAGTGTAATATGACACCTTTATTGCCATTAATCTCAGTTTCACTCTGACTTACAGTGGTAGTACCTTTTAGGGTCCAATTTATGGGTTAAATAGAATTGATTAGAAATTATTTGTATTTGAGAGGATCATGTGCAAAAAATCTGTTGGAAAACAACTGCACAAAAATGTAAATATAAAGGTACAATGTGTGCAGTTCCCTAATCTCTTGGCATGAAATAACCCTAGACTAGTTGACATGCTATGAAAATCACTTAATCTTTGAAAAATTTATTGATTAGTGAACCCATAGATGGATTTGATACGAGGGAAATTTCTCTTTGCTTCTATATTGGAAAACATAAGGAGTAGATCATATTATTACTGCTATATATTCTAATTAATATATAGCAGCTTTAATTAGATACATGCACACAATTAGAGAGAATTGGATGCAGCTGTTAAAATCTGTGTTTGTCTGCATATTGAGATGGCAGTATTTTGAGGGTAAGTATAACAATCGAAATTATAAAAGCTCCAACAATGATGAATAATATTGCATGTTAATCATAAAATAGGAGAAAAATACAAAGTTTGTGAACTTCTGTGTTCACACCAAAAGTTTTCAACTTTAATTAGAGGAACTGAGACAGCCATAGATTTTTAAAGTAAATAAATAAAATAAATGTCTTCATTATTAGACATTCTTTTACACATGCAAAAAGATTTGATAAGGGCAACAACGTTGGTCAGAAGATTAATTGGCTCTTAATTAGGTTTTTCCTTTGACAGATTCAAAAAACAAGAACAAAACCAAAAATTAGAAGAAAAAAAACTTGACATTCAATTGTTATTGCTTGAGTTGTCAAAATGTTTTGGAGAAAGAAGTTTTTTATCATGCTTTGAATAAGGGAAAATTTCAAGATTTCAACTTATTTAATTTTAATTTGCAGTTTTTTCATTTACCCAAATGTTTTTTTTTTTTTTTTTGTTTTTTTGAACCCATGTCAGTTTTTATTTCTGAAATCATTTACTTCTATGACTTGCTTGACCATAAATGTCTGCATAAATGCTCTTAATATACTGACAGAAAATAAAATGACAACTCACTGATTGGTGGTGCTAATTCTTGACCTGCATATACTATATATTTATTCAACACCTCCACTATGTGCAAGATGTGACATAAGATCACTTTTTCAGTAGAGTAAAGCTGGTTTGAATTCAGAGTTTTCCTTCTCATATAACAGTTACAAGGCTTAAGAGCCCAGTCTACCCTACTATTTACCCTAAGCTGGAGGGAGAAAAGGTGGATTTATACCTTTCTTTAAGGCATTACTCTCAAAGTGAAAAGTAAACAGCTTTATTTAGACTTAGTTTGTGATGTCCCTTTCTCAAGAGACTTCTCTGACTTGGTTACAGTATGTGCATAGATATGTGTACTGCTCATACAAATGGGCATATATGCATTGATCTGTATTTATAATATAATAATATTTTGAAACACATATTCAGGTGTTGCCCTGTTATTCTCATGGTCAAATTATTATACAATTTTTAAAATCTAAATGTAAGTCAATAAACCAAGATGTTTTTTAAAAGAAAAGTACTGTACAGTCCAACATACATACAACATCATGAGTAACATAGGCAATTTGATATTTTACATGCAAGGTTGCTGTCTTTTGGACTTGGAATAATAATATTCTAAGAATTTTGTAGTATTATAACTATTTACTGATTTACTTGAATTAGTGCTCCCACCGTTAATGATTAGTCAAATTGGCCATTGTACCCTCTCACCTTATGTTTGTCATCGTAACCTGTAGCAGCTAAATTAATATCAAACTGAACATTTGCTCCACTTCTTATTGAGTTTGTATTAACTAAAAATATGAATTTATATAGTTTATATAATATTTCAGAAGACAAAATTTACACATTATCTAAGGCATGGTATGGACATGCACACATGACAAGGTAACAAACTTTAGGTGAAAATTGTTGAAGGTCAAATTATCTTTGTTTCTTTATATATAGTTGTCTCTCTTGTTTTGTCGTTGTTAGCTCTGTAATAAATATGGCATTCAACTCGAGTTGGGTCAGTGTTACAGTAATAGGAAACTAACTAAAATAAAGTTCAAGTCCAGTTGGCTGGGGCTATGCAATACACTGACTGCTTCTATGCAAAGGAGTAAGACTCCCCCAATGAGTGTCTTGAATATGACCATAAACTCTTGGATGGTAAGGCTCCAGCTCAGGAGCTTTGAGGAATGTAGAGTACCCCTTCATTGCTATTGCTCCCAGGTTCACTCTGACCTTGTGTGGTAGCAGCAGGTAGGGTTTTATCTATGGGTCAAATAGAACTGTTTGCAAACAAATAACTTAGGTTAAATTGAATTGTTAGAAATAGAACTGTTTGACCATTTAACTATATATAAACAAATGACTGATGTTTAATTGAATTGTCAGTGATACATAGTTATACTGGGAACCATTTAACTATGTACAGATAAATGAGGAATGTTGAATAGAATTATTAGTGTTAAATAAATGTTGAAAGTTTAACTGTATCTCTAAATTAAATTATTAATGATACAGAAATACTTGGAACCATTTAACTGTATGCAAATAAAACTATTAGTGTGGAATACTGGAAACAGTTTAATTGTATGCAAAAAAATTATTGGTATTACATAAGAATACTTGGAATCATTTGGCAGAGCAAATAAATGAAGAATGTTGAATAGAATTCTTAGTTAAATGGTTGCTCATATTCCTGTCTAACACTGTGTGCAAATAATGACAGTGCTTGATTATGTGAAAACAAATTAGCTCTAACTTTATAAAAAATAAATATACAAATTATTCACTTACAAATATGTTTATCCATTTAATTGTGTGTAAGCAAATTAGTGATATTTAATCTAATTGTTTGTGTGATATAGCAATACTTGTAATCATTTAACTGTATGCAAACAAATGAGCTTTAGCTTGTTTAAACTGTTATCTACAAACTATGCGTTTAGAAATCGTATGTACTTAATATATATGCATAAAGAGGATTTGGCATTAAACAACCTACAAGGGTTGATATGCCATAAAATCTAACCAAAATCAAGAAATAATTTCACAATTGAAGAAAAAAATTTTAAACAAACATCAATTCCTTGGCTATTTCTCAGTAGTATAAAACAGAAGTGTTTGCCATATATTTGTTTGGAACATAAATATAACTTATTTTTGGTCATGCCATCTTGAATATGGCTAGACATGTAGCCAAAACAAAAAGAGAGCTTATATTCAATTTTCATGTAAATACATACTTATAACTTGGGGTTGAAAAATTTGGAAAAATGGTGCATCTTATTCACAACTAATTAGGATATTTCAACTTTAGTAGAGTATCTTGTAGATATTCAGTTGCATACAATACTTGTCTTCCACTGTATATAAATCAGCAAAAGTAGCAGCAGTAGTTATTTCCTAATCAGGTTCCTGGTAGAAAAAATATTTAGGAAACTTTTTGTTTTCTCAGAATAAATTTTCTGTATAGAAAGTTGACATCAAAGGAAATTTTTCTTCTATTTTGACCCTGTATTAATTGCTTTCATTTGGAAGCAGTCTCTGCATGAGAGAGATCTGGAAGGTGAATAGAGTAATGATTTGAATCAATGGTAAAAATTATTCTGAACTGTGATGGTTAATGAGTGATTCTTCATTTGTCCTTCACATCAGATTAACCAGTAATGTTAGAACCACTGCTGATATTTTTTAATTTTATTTTTAGATTTATATGAAACAATATGGAAAGAAAATTTTATGGTTTCATTTATATCAGGGTACATAAGAAGCATTTTTTTTTTTTTTTTTTTTTTTTTTTTGTTAGACTTGTACGCCAAAGTTTCATATTCACCTCTAAAGACCATATTTCATTTTATTATTAATAATATTATCATAATTATGTTATATTATTATCAGTACAATTCAACTTAATTTGTATTTCAGATGTTGTGATGGCAAGTACCAATATTGAGTTTCTGGCAGTTTGGAGGCATTATTTTAAACTAGATCTTAAACATTGAAGCTGTTCATAGTATTCAGAAAATATAAGAGGATAAAAAAGATCTGACCACGCTATCCAAAACTGGTTTAATCAATTTGAATTGTGCTGATTTCTCTTAAAATAAAGTCCAGAAGTGGGTAACCATCAGTTGACAATTATGATGCTTTAAAATGCAGGCTCTTGAAAACTTTCAAAAAAACTAAGATCAAAATCCATTTTGTAGAGAGGTGATCAGTTTATATTTCCATTTTTTTTGTACCTCATGGCAAAATAGATGTTGTCATGTTCCATTAGCTCAATTCCATTGCCAATAATGTCTCATAAATTCTTTTTTATACTGAAGCTAGAAACATGAAGTAAAGACAATGGGTGTGTAACTTCCATATTTAAAAAAAAAACTCTTGAGAGGTTCCCTATGAACTCTCATTTAATTAAAAAATGAAAATACTTTTGATATAGCCTAATATGATAATATTAAATTTGCAGAAAATAGATTGATGATAAAGACTAAAATGATATACAAGTCTGTTATAAATCAGATGAATTGTGGTGTACATGATAGAGGATTTAGGAAGAGATCATGCATGGCTTAAAATATAGATTACAAAGATGGCAAGATGAAAATAAAATGCTTATTTTTTACTGCCAAATTATAGAGTATAAAAAGAAAATGAAGAAATGTGGATCCAAAGAGTCCAATATTATAAAAAAATTACATGAATTCTGTTGCTCTTAGATTGTGGAATTTTGAATCGCAATCTAAAATAGATTTTTTCTTGTGTGTGTGTGTGTGTGGTTGGTTGGATAGTTAGACTTATTAGAACTAAATATGATGACATACCAAACAAAATCCAGTGTAGAGATGTGATCACTGTTGCTTGTTAAACATGACATTTTTTATCAGTTTTTATTTCCAATTTTTAGTTCCTCATGGCAAAATAGATGAAGTGTCATATTTGATCAGCTCAATTTCATTGCCACCAAGGTCTCATAATTTTCTCGATTCTAAAGCTTGTACCCTGAAGCAAAAACAATAGGCGTGTGCTCTTTGAATATAATCTACTGGTCATAATAGCTCAACTTGGAGTAGCTGTATCTTTACAAGATAATAAGGTTTTAGTATTCTTCTGTGAATCTCAAAGAATGTTTTCTCAATAATATTATACCTTAAAGAAATTAAATCATATTTAGCTGAATTGAGACATTTATCTATAACATTTGTACAAATAAAGTATATTTTTCTGTTATATTTACTACAACTTGTGTATCTTGATTTCTTTTACTTTTGAATATGATTAACCTGGGATATGGTATCAAGAAATTAATATTTATGATTTACTATAAGATAAACCACATGACTCTCTCTCTCTCTCTCTCTCTCTCTCTCTCCATATATATATATATATATATATATATATATATATATATATATATATATATATATAATGTTACATTGTTGATTATCAGTATCTTGTGAAAAAATAGGAAAGGGGTTATAATCATATATTTACTAAATTCCATCTTTCCCCAAAATCAGACATAAATATTTATTCCCTATTTATGGTAAAAATAGAGTAAAACTAACAAATTTGCTTTTCTTTTCTGTTTAAGTTGGAAATTTTTGATGCTTGAATATCCTTTTATTGGCAATTTCCTATAAATCAGTTATTTAGACAAGAGTGGAAAATGCAGAGATCACAAAAATAAAGCAGCATGTATATTTGTATATTTATTTTTGCCAGTAACTCTTAAAGATCATTATTAAATGTTAATTATTGAGTAATATCCCCTTTAATTTTTTAAGATTATTTGTAAATGAGTAATTGTTGGCCTGAGAAGTTGTTAGGTTATTCTAGTGATAAATAACAAAGAAACTTATAATTAAAAAAAGAAATGAAAGACTAAATAATTCAATGACAAATTTGCATATATATTCTGATTTCTTTTATGAAAACCATAATTTACAAACAAAATTTTGGTTTCATTGATTTACATACACACTGGTTTCTAAGTGGACCTTTTGATAATATAGTATCAGATTATATATTTTGAATCTTGTAAGAGAAAGTATTTTTCTTTTTAATAGTGTTTTGCAGTTTTGCTTTTCCAATAAAGAGTATTCCTGATAAAGAAAAGGTTCCAGAAAATAAATTAAATCTGAGTGACAAAAGTTTATATGTAGATTTAAAAAAAAAAAATCATTTTTCAAATATTTTTTATGTAAGAGAAATAAAAACTGCCTGTATGATTCATGAACCCTAAAAATGAAATCCTGAAACTTCTAATTTTTGTGAGAATACTATTATCTAAGATCATTTTAAATAAATATGATTATTTATTTTGCTTGGGTTTATATAAATGATATTCTTATCTCTTGAGGTGTGTGTGTATGTGTATATATATATATATATATATAATAATGTGAAAATGTATTTAACTACCACAGGGAAATAATTATCTTGATGTGAGTAAATGTTTATAGTTATTATTCATATCAGTCAGTCATTATTCCTAGTTACATACACAAATAAAGCAGACATTTGGTAAATTTTAAGTGAATGCAAATTATTTGCTGCTGGCTTTCTTTAACACAAAATATTTGGTCTTGTTTGCTATTTTGAGTCTACAAGTTTTCTCTTTTCATTCCAAGTAGACATTTAAAAAATGAAGCATATTGAAAATTGCCAAAATTAGATTTTTTTTTTTTTTTTATTATCTTGAATTAACTAGCAAGGTTGCTTGGCATTGCTTTAGTGTTTACTGTATGGTATCACTTCCACTCTGAAGCAAACAAATACTTATGAGAATAAAAGATCTGTGTTATAAAACTTCTATACTGCTGAACATATGTGTATAGAATTGAATTTTAGGGAATATATTATTTTTCTGATTAGATTTCCAAACAGTGTTTATATTATTTAAAATAATTTGAAGAAAATATCTTTATTTAGAAAAAAAGTAAATAAAATTTAGAGTAATCTTGTTGAATTTCTGCAATTAATTTCCTAAGAAATGTTTAAAAATGCCATTTGAATTTGTTTTTATATATTCGAATCAGTTAAAACCTATTCTGTACAGGTAATATTGAAATCAGTTTGTTTTGAATTAGAAAGTCATTCAATTTTCTTCTCTGGTTGCTTAATCAAAATTAAAGACAGATTCATTCCTGTTGGTATTTTTTTTTTCTCACATTAATATCTTTAGTAATTTAGAATTGATAGCCTGGGAAAATAAACAAGTATAAAACTGGAATAACTTTAAAGAAAAGACTGGTTTCATGACATTTCAGTAACAAAATTTGTCTGTCTGTATATCTTTTGCTGCTTACTGTATATTCATTTTAATGAAATAAATGTCTTCATGGATAAGATTAATTAAACTCGTTTTTAATTCTATCTCATCAAAATTAAAACATGAAATAAAAATGTTTTTCCTTTTTTTTTTATCTTATTCCTTGTGCCACTAATGTAAATGACTTGTGTTATTTTACATAAAGAAACATTTTGTTTCTCCTCTTAGTCTTATTGAAAAGGAATAATTTTATTTGTCTTTTTTTATGCCATATCTTGTAATGTTAGGAACATTTTATTCCTATGTAAAACAGAAACCAAATTTACAATTAATGAGACTTTGTCTTGAAAATATTCATAAACCTAATCAAAATATAAAAGTTGAACATTATAATACACTGAAATATATTTTTTAATTGTTCTCTTGTTTGTTAAGCTTACCTTTTTTATAATAATGTTTATTGGCCTTCTCTTTACCTACTTACTTAGATTTGCAGAAATAGTTTTTAGAAGTTATTGTGAAATAAAACTTTCATGAACTGATACTGTTGTACAATGAGAGCTACTTGACAAAGCTTAGAAAGGAAGTCTAACAGCGAATATTTGTTGTTTTCACAAGTAATATTTAAACTATGGTATTCATGATATTTTAAACCAAACTGCCTTATTTTCTTTTCTTTATACAAATATTGTTGAAAATATGGCTTCCAAAAAATTCAGTGCTACAAGTTGACTGGTAAGTATAACAGAAACCCAAAAAGTTTATCCTTGTTGAGTTTTTATTTTACTTTTTTTTTCTATGCCAAATTGAATTCGGTGGAAGATGGCAAACTAATCACTGTATATAGGTTATTCCAGACTAATTTTCTCATCTTTGATGAAGGCCAAAGGGAAAACTGCCTAAGTGTTGTGATAAAACAACTAAGATAAGGAAATTAGTCTGCCTGAACTAACCTATATACAAAACACTTTAAAAACAATTCAGACAAAAATTCATCAGCTTGAAATATCATATCCATTAATACAAAAATTGATACATTTCTTTACTTAAAGATGTTCAGATTTTTAAAAAATTTTAATTCATAATGTTCTGCATTAGAAATGTTTATTTAATTGATCAGTTTCATGAATCATCATTGCTAAAACCAAAAATGATATTCACCTTCTCACCAGAGTTAAGAATAAAACTCCCACAGAAAGGGATGTCCTGGGTACGACACTAAACTGTATTTGATGGTGATGCTTCAATTTTAGAGATCTGGTGAAGGTGTAGTACTTCTTCATTGCCACTACTCACAGGTTCACTCTGACCTGAAGTGATTATTCCTATTAGGGACCCATCTATGGGTCAAATATAATCTGTTCGTGAATTATTTGTATTAGATAAGATTACTTGGTATCAAATGACTGTATGCAAAAAAAAAAAAAAAAAAACTCCTAAGAAAGAATACAAAAACTGTAAATATAAATGTATGCAATTCTCTCACCTCTAGGCATAAAATAACCCCAGGCAGGTTGATATGCCATTAAAATCAATCAGTCATAAATAAGTGTTAAAATTAAAATTGAGTCAGTCAATTTTAAAACCACAACAAAATGAGATCTCTTGTTTCTGACACTTTCTTTTGCCAAATTTAATCAGCTGTAAATGTCTGCTTCTCAAAAAGAGAACTCGTTTATTCAACTGCTATTACAGTTGACAACTTTATTTATTTCACCCTGTGAGCTGTGGCCAGAAAATATACTGACTGCTTTTCTGCGATGGGGTAAGACCCCCTCCCCCTAACAAATGTCCTGGATATAACATTAAACCATCTAATGGTAAGGCTCCAGTCCTGGAGCTTTAAAGAATATGAAGTACCCCTTCATTATCACTGCTCCTTAGTTCACTCTGACTGGGAGTGGTAGTAACTTTTAGGGTCCTATCTATGGGTCACATAGAACTGGGATTATTTACTTCAAATAGAATTATTAGTGTTGGATAACAATAGTTGAAACCGTGTAACTGTGTGCAAACAAAAGGCTTCTGGCTTGTTTAAAAATATTACCAACAAACCATTTGCTTACAAATCATGTATAAAAACAGGATTTAGCATTAAATACCCCACAAAGGTTGATATTCCCAAAAACATAACAAAACCAAACTTTATTCCCTAACAATCTCTTAAGAAATTTTTTTCTAAACCCTAACTTTGAGACTAGCTTTTAGAATAAAACCTCTTCTATATGGGAAGTGCACTTAGCATAATGGTTTACCTTGTAGCATATGGAATTAGTGACCTAAGTTCAAATCTTGAACAAGGCTGTTAGCTTATCATTTTGCAGTAATGCCTTTGGGAAAGGTATGAATCAATTTCTTCTCTTCTGAGCTATGGGAAAACTGAATAGCAGTCAGGGATTCTTCAGCTTTGTTTAAGTAACCAGTTTAGAAGAAGGAAAACCCTAAATTCAAACCGGCTGTACTCAACTTAAAAATGGATCTTGTGTCATATCCTGCCTGTAGCAGATGGCTTAGATAAATACATGCAGTCTCTTTATATTTCACTGCAGTGTGATACTGTGTATTCACAAGACATGAACACACATTTTTATTATTGCTTTACCTGACAAGATTTTAGTCATTTTGAATCTGTAAAACATTTTGAATGTTAGTGAGTAGAAAGAAATATATCATATACCATGCCACATTACACACATACATAAATACATACCTATATAATGTGTGGCTATATAGATGTTTATAGTAGAGTATTTTCAATACATATATTTACAATCATGTAGACGTATAATTTTTATCTTTGATGGCTTTAATGAAGACTGTGTGTATGTGTCTAAATTGTGTAGATATCAAAAATATAGGCTGGACCAAGTTGAAATTTGGCATATATGTACTCTTTGACCTAAGGAATTTAATCAAATGGAGGATATGGCAGAATGATCTTCTGGATTTGAGATTCTAGCTCCACTAGCACTAGTTGCAGTAAGCAGGTATGGTAGGTATATCCTGAAACAGCAACCATACCATTTTAGTTGGGTACTTGAAGAAGTTCTGAGAGATTTTTCCTGTGTGCCTTATCTCAGTGGTGACATTTTGTGGCTGGTTTGCCCACCAGATCTATTTCCTTGTGATTACTTCCACTGAGGATATATGAAGGCTCAAGTCTTTAAATATAGACTGCAGACCATTTGAAAGATTTTAACTGTCATGACAATGCAATAAGGAAAGTGCCAGAGCACTTGAGTATAAGGCTTCAGGAGTGTATTGCTTGTCTGGACAAGCATTTGGATGATATCATCTTTAAAAAAAGGGATGAAAAAGAAAAAAACAGCAAATATTTTTCTTTCCAAGAATAAAATAAAATTTTCAGTAGGATTTATGTTGCCTTTTTTATTTACATTCCAAATCTGAGAATTCATTTTGCTGGACAGTTTAAGGATCATGTAGAATTGTTTGTGAAATAGCATTATTTTTAACAATGTTTTAATGAATAACTGCTTATCCACTACCCTAAGAGAGTTACTTGTCCCTAATTTTTATTGACTTGGACCATTTATTCAAAGTGCAATAATTTTCCAGCTTAGTTATATTAAATCACATTGTTTTAAAGATCATTAATATACTCCCACTGGTACATTTGGCAGGTATTAATCTTATTTTAAAAAATATATTTAACCAATATAACTTTTGAATTAAAAATATTCTATTCATGTATCGATCTGATTTAAATAAAACATTATAAATAATACATTTAGAATTATTTTTTCCACAAAGAGTTTTTAAAAAAACAGATGATTGGAACCACATTTGTGACACTATGAACAACTTACCACAAATTTTTTTTAAGAAAAAAAAAACAAACAAACTGTCCAATACAAAAATGCACTCTGCACAAAAATTATGCATGCACTGTTGTAAATAAAGTGTCATTCAGTTTGTATTTAAGTTGTCTTTTTTGTAAAAAGAAAAAAAAATTGATGCACTCTTCCTGGTCTATTTTTTACCTATACATACACACATACACACACACACACACACATACACACACACACATATATATGTGTGTGTCTGCAAATGATTTTAAATTTGGTATTTAGGTTTTTTATTATTTAGTAATAATAAAAAAAACACTAAATAGCAAATTTGAAATCATTTGTAGAACTATTCATTTTAAAATATTTACTTTTCTCTCTTTGAACCAATAACAGTGTTTTCACATATATATATATATATATATGTGTGTGTGTGAATACTGTAATTAATGAATAAATGCATAACCATATTTTTGAATGACTTTGTGTTTTTATTTCTTCCCCAATTTTTAACTCTTACATTGTCATTTATGAGTCAGTTTTTCATATCATGATGTCAGACAGTATAAAAGTAGACAATGTATGCCACAGTTAAATATTGTGATTTATTTACAACTATAACACTTTCTTTGTAAGTTTACTAAGGGCATTGTAGATTGACTATAGGAAGCACTAGACAGAAAACAATGTGAAAAATGAAATGGATGAAGGAAAGATGAAAATGATAATGCAAAAAGGGAAAAGGCTGTCATAAAGTGATGTAGACCAAAAAAAGAAAAGTGATATTATGAAGAGAAAGTAAGAAACAGTTAATGAGAAAAATGTTGAAAAAGAGATCATAAATGGAGAGAGAGATTGATTGATTCTAACAGCATGTCAACCCATTTAAGGTTGTTTTATGCCTAGAGGATAGGAAATTGCATTCATTGTCCATTCATATTGATATTTTGTGTATAGATGTTTAAAATGCTTTTTTTGGCACACTGTCTTATGAAATAGAAATAATTTTAAAACAGAGTTATTTGACCCATAGATGGAGCTCTAAAAGCTACTACTGCTCTTGCTCAATTAATCAACCCCAGCCAGCTGGAGCCATAGAATATACCAACTACATCTCTGCAGAGGTATGTGTTATGGATATGACACTAAACCATCTGATGGTACTATTTACCCAACCCCTCCGCTCGGGCAGGATATGACACAAGGTCAATTTTTAAGCGGAGTTTAACAGGTTTGAATTCAGAGTTTTCCTTCTCCTAGACTAATTGCCTAATCAAGGCTGAAGAACATAGTCTGATGGTGATGCTCCAATCTTGTAGTTAAGGGGAAATTGGAGTAACTCTTCATTGCCATTGCTCCCAGGTTCTTTCTGATCTGGAGTGGTAGTCCCTTTTAGAATCCTATCAATGAGTCAAATAGAATTGTTTGACCAAGAACTGTTAAAGGATCTTTGCAAACAAATGATGGATGTTAAGTCTAATTGTTAATGTGACATAGCAATACTTTAAATCATTTAACTGTGTGCAAAAATTAAATTATTTGTATTACATAGCAATACTTGTAACCATTCAAACGTGTGCAAATGAATGAATAGTATTGAATAGCAATATTTGAAACCATTTGAACTGTGTTCAAATAAAACAATTTGTGTAGGCTGTACTTGAAACACTTCACTATGTACAAATGATTTATATTAAATAGAAGTATTAGTGTTATATAGAAATAATTTTACTGTATGGGAACAATAATAATACTTTTGTGCAAACATATTAGCTCTAACTCATGTAAAAATAAAATTATCTAAAAATTATTTACTTAGAAATGATATGTATAACCATTTAACTATGTATGAACAAATGACTGATATTAAGTTGTTACTGTTATATAACAACTCTTGAAACCATTTAGCAGTATGCAAACAAATGAGCCCTGGTTTGTTTTAAAATGTTATCTACAAACTAATTAACAAATCATTTTTAATATATATATAAAGAAGATTTGGTATTAAATAACCTACAAGGGTTGATGTGCCATAAAAACCCAACTAACTCGGTCAACTAGAGAGCAATAACAATGATGGAGTATTCCACACTTGCCAGATGTCCAGAACTGGAGCCTCATATTAGATATAGTTTTGTGTCTTATCCTTTGTAGGGGGTGGGGATTACTCTTCTACAGGGGAATACAATCTACATATTCTAAACCTGCCTACAGGCTGGAAGAAAAGGAAAAGATATTGAGTTGGAAATATACAGATGATAGAGAAGGCAACAGTGTGAGAGAGAAGAAAATAGAATGAAGTATATTAAGAGAATGAAAAGAAAAATGCAATATGTAAGAGATAAGATAGAAAAATGATCTCTTAAAAGAGAGTTGATTACAGAAAATCTCAATAAGGAGGAGACAGATTTAAAAAAAAAATGACTTAACACAATGTGATATGACCCACAGGTGGATTGTGCTATATTATTTGGTATATGACCCAGTGGTGGGCTGGTTTGTGCAAACAAAAAACATAGCACAATCCGCAAGTGGGTTGTATCACATTGGACATGTTAAGAGATAAATAAAAATTAAGCAGCAGTAATGAGAGCAAATAATAATAAAAGGAAAAACAAAGAATTTGTTTAAGTTCACAAACCACTTCCCACTTAATGTTATATGGAGAATAGAGAATATTTTAGTTAATAAGAGTTGGTTGGAAAGTTACAAGATAGCAAAAAAGAAAATAAGAAAGAGCAAAATATTAAAGAAAATTTAAAAAAAAAAAATGAATCTTTATCAATGACAATTTGCATATATATTTCAATTTCTTTTCTGAGAATCTTTGATGAAACATAACCCAATTTTTGTCTTATTGATTCACTCATTCTGATTTCTTAAGGGACATTTTGATGATATAGAATTTCTATATAAATTGTGAATTATGTGTGAAATGGGAGTTTTCTTAACTGTTTAGCAGGTTTGACTTTTGATAAAGAAATAAGAGTAGTTGTAGAAAAAAAAAAAAGTTCAAGTGAATTAATGTGCATGAACAGTAAGATGAAAACAAATATAAGAAAGGTGGGAGAATAAGGAAAGACAAAATCAGCAAATCAAATTTTAAAAAAAGGAAAGAGGAGTAGCTTGATAGAAGGAGCAAAATCTATTGGTAGAAATAGCGAAACAATTCCAAGTTAAAGAAGAGAAAAATAAAGAATTTCATGAAAGAAGCTGTTAAAATGAGATAGAAATAAATTAAAACAGAAATAAAATGTCAGATTATGTATTTTATTATAAAGAAGCAAATGAAGTGAAACTTTTTTTTTTTTCACTAAGGCAAATTTTTTTTGGTTGCAAATTCAGATACTTGACAGTTCTTATATCTACAATAGACTCCCATTATGATGACACCCTTGGGAACTAGGTGTATCTTTATAATGAATTTGTCATTATAATGGATATCTTTTTAATAATTTTTTTGGCCTTTGATAAGACATTTCATAGATTTTTTTTGCAGGATTTCTTTTCAGATTTCTATATTACTTAAGGTGAAATGATTTTAAAGTTTAATTTTAGTTTTTTAGATAATGTACTAAGTTTAAGCAAAAAGCACCAATTTTGTTGCAATTAATTTACAAACTATGCATTTAGTCATGTTTTAAATGCTAACTCTCTAGTAAATGTACGTTTTGATAAAATGACAATCTTGCAAGTGAAACTAAGAACACAAATTGTATCTACTGCAAAAGATAAGACCCTCCTCCTGCAAAAAAAAAAAGAATGTTGTGGGTACGACACTAAACTGAATCCAATAAGATTCCAGTTCTGGATATCTAGAGAGATATCTTCATTGCCATTACACCTAGGTCCACTTTGACCCATGTGGTAGCATCTGTTAGGGTCCCATTTATGGTTCAAATATATCTGTTAACAAATTATACATATTCAACTGAACCATGTGTAACCCCCTACCAAAAATAACAAACAAAAACTGATAACTATGTAAATATAAATATGAACATTGAATAAATGCAATTCCCAAACCTCTCGGCAGATCTCTTTACAATTTAAGCTTCAAAACAGAATTTATGTAAGTGTACTTACCATCGTTCAAAAATCAGGATTTTTATTTTTGAAACTTTCTGTATTCATAAGCATATCTTAAAAATAAAAGTATATTTACATAATCATATCCGTTATTGGTAGCCAACAAGTTAATTGCTGGAAAAGACTTAATTGAAAGGAGACATGCCATTATGATATTTTGATTTTCTATTATTCTGTAAAAAGATTCCTTGTGTCTATCAAATGTTCTGTTTTCACTAAATTGTTTTGTCGATCTTATTTTGATTATTATTACATTTTAATTTGTATTTTAAGCCAAAATCTTGGCCTGAAAAAGAAGCGAAAATTCATCCAGATGAGTTTGTATATATTTTTTTTTTTAATATTGAAACTATCATTGCCAAGGCAAATTTTCTTTTGGTTTGTTGGATTTTATGGTATGTCAACTTTTGTAGGTTATTTAATGCCAAATCTTGTTTATACATCTATATATCATATATATAATTTGTGAATAAACGGTTTGTTGGTAACATTTTTAACCGAACCAGAGTTCATTTGTTTGCACACAAGTGGTTCCACCTATTGCTTTTTATTTTTTGCACATTTAAATGGCTCCAAGTATTGCTATCTAACACTAATAATTCAACATCATTTATTCATTCATTAGCACACAGATAATGTGAGGTTATTTGCTTTAATGGCATTTCAACCCTTGATGATTACTTGATGCCAAATCGTGTTTATATATATGATTTTAAGTAAATGGTTTGTTGGTAACTTTATTTTTTAAATAAGTTAGAGCTCATTTGTTTGCACACAGCTAAATAGTTTCAAGTATTGCATTAGTCTTTCATCATAGGGTTTTTTCTTTCTTTTTTCATTTGCTATAAAAGAAAAAAGAATTACATTTCTGTTTTCAGTTTGCTTCCGGGATTTTATATTTGCAATGATATTTTCACCTTCAATATTGATACTTTCTATGCTACTGGATCTATTTAGGGATTTAGTCGATACCTGAGCATTGGATTGTTTATTAATTCTTTTAGGTGATTTTATTCTTGATGTTATCGGTCCGTTGGCTTAGCAGTTAGTGTTCACCAATGGCCTGGGAGACCGGGGTTCAATCTCAGGTCGAGTCATACCAAAGACTCAAAAAAATGGTACTTGATGCCTCCTCGCCTAACACTCAGCATATTATAAGGTGTGGAGAAATCCAGGGAAAGAAGTAGTGCCCTTCCCTACACCTGTGTGTAGTAGCTATTGAAATGGGAGCCTTCGGGTCTTCCTTGACTAAGGTCGCCAACATACTTAACTTATTCTTGATGTTGAGGGGTCTCTATCAAGTTTGGTTGAGGGTAGTTTGAATGTGCTTCCTAATCATTCATGGTTCATTTTTGTCTCAGTATGGGTTTTTCTAGATATATCAATGGGAGGGGTTGGCTTTTGGGGAGACAAACTTTTTTTTAGTCTGTCTTTGATGGGTTTTTTTATGGGCATTTTATATTTTTTTTTTTTGCGGAGTGGTTTGTGTTTTAGTGGTAGATTTTGTATTTGTCTTTTTTTTTGTTATTGGATTTTTTCCTTATTTTGTTTTGAGTACTTTTAGTTGAGTTGCGCATCTGTATTATAAATTTTGGCTGAGTGTAGGTTTTTCAGCTACTCCTGAAACTTAGGTCAACCATTTGATTCCAATTGGATTAACTTGTTGATGAAAGCTCTGTAATGGTCTTGTTGATTGTAGTATGGAGGTTGAACCCAATAAGAAATTGTAAAGGTATAAGTGTTCTCTCCTATGTAGGGCCCTACAATCCTCTTAGCTTAAAAAAGTCACGCTTCATTTATACTTCCCTTCAAGTATTTCCTTCTCCCTTGTGTATATGTCACAAGATTTGGAGAAAATGGATCGGTTTTCTTGACAGTTTGGGCATTTTGTTTCATTTGAGCAATCTTCCTCTGTGTGGTCTGGATCTTTTTGGCCACACATTCCACATCTTTTGCAATCCTTACTGCAGGAGCTATCTCTTTGACATTTAAAGCACTTCAAAGGTGTAAGGATGTACTGTTCCACCCTCACAAGGCAATATCCTATTTTTACTTTATGTTTTAGACTTTTACTTTTTTATGTATTTGTCTGAATTTGCTCTCCACCCCTTCTGAGGGTTATTCTTCTCTCGTCAGTGACCCCTTGCTTTCCCAAGGCTACTCATTTCTTCTGATGTAACCAAGGATGACTCTCTTCTACTTTATAGCTCCTTTTAAGGTGTTGGGTCACTCATGTGGGTATGCCTTGCATTTTATCGTGTGGAACTTCATTTTGAGAATACTTTTGGCATGCATCCAGCTGTCCACCTCCACAAGCAAATTGCCATTTCTTGTCTTTTTGACAGTATGAAAGGTTACTTTGCTTCAAATAACTTTCTCTATAAAGAAAGGAGATAATTTGGCTTGGCAGGTCTCTTCTAAAATTCAAGTACAATGAATCTTGGGAATTTAGCAGCATCTTTCTCTGAATCAGACTCCAATTTTGTGAGTTGTTTTTTTTAATTTGAAGAAGCTATTAGTGGTATTTGTTCTTTGTTGGTCCTGTGTTTCACCACACAGTTCAACTTGGGTTGGGAATTTACCTAGGAGTAGGATTTTGAGCCTCTGCCAATTTCAGGTTTTCAGTTGACAATACTTATTGCTGTACAGTGGTCAAAGTCTTATTCTCTCAACTCAATTAGTACCTATAAGATAAGGAGTTGGGAGTTTGCAGCATGTGCTGACTGAAGAATATGGTTGGGATTGAACATAGAGGCACTTGGGCTTAACATGACCAGCCAATTGATCAGATCAGGCCTGTCTGATCACCCATCTAATCCAGTAAGGAACAAAGGGATATATTGCAAGCCACTGAGTTGCTGGGCCAAAGACTGCTCAACCACCAGAATTCTGTCCTTAAGTATTATAGGTCACCACTTAAAGCCAAGAGGTAGCGTGTTTGGGTGGGGGTTCTTACTCCTTTGCTGAGGTCCAGCAGCATATTCTACAGTCCCAATCAACAGGAAAGAAATGTTCTTGTGTATGAATCATGCTAATAAAATGCCTTTCAGAACTTGTGGCAATATATATATCGATGAATTTTATAAGGAAATATAATTTTCAATGCTATGTTCAGTGATTTGTGACATCTCTTATTAAATAGCAACTAACCTGCATTTTTCACTACTTATTTTGGCTATTTTGATAAATACTTTTACCAATATGAGACAAACTGCAATGAATTCTTTTACTTAAAGAAAGAATTCATTCTGAAGTTTTATCCAGAGTTTAGACAATTTCATACGTTATGACTTCAAAATATACTGTCATCTTTTTTAAATTAATGAAGTTAAAATGTGCATTAACAGAGAATTAATATCAATAAAATGAGCAAGTTGGGTTTTTGTTTACAGATAAACTTGGACTAACTCAAACATTTATGAGACAAAAAGCAGAATTTCATTTGGTCTCCTCATTGCTGCAAAGGATATATCAGTATATGATAATTTGCACACCTACAACAAGAAAAAAAATCTAAGCTTTTATTTCATATGCTGTCATTTTTTATGGTAGTGATATATTGACTATAATAAATCCTAAAAATCTAAGACTTTATTTTATTTGTCATCACTGTTAACAGAATAAGTTGACCCCCCCCCCCCCAAAAAAAAACAATTAAACAGTGTGTTGGCCAACAGGGCTCTAAGCATCCAATTATATTGCTTATACCACAGGCCAACTTCAAAATAGGCAATAGTCGATGTTACTGTTTTGCTAATTTATTTTGAATTACAATAATTACAATTAAAAACTATCTTTTGAAGATATACTGTCCTTAAACTGTGAAAAAACAGCAAAAATAAAGGAAATATTTTATACTATCAAGAGAATAGGCAAGATTTAAGAAGCATCTTATTTTATGCAATCATCGTCATAAAAGTTTCATTGAAACAAAACCCATATATATATTTCATGAGCTGGAATTGAAAAAATACTGAAGATTCCCAGCAAAAATGCTCTTGTTATTTACATAATTTTGTTACCCTCACTTCGGCTGTAAAAAGCCTATGTCACTTGATTGACAAGTTGACAATCAATGTTCCTATTCAAATGTAATTTCTCAAATCAATATCTTGTGATTTTAAATTTAAATATCTTATCTGTCCATGAAGTAACACATCAACAACAAATAAGGTATATATTTGGGCTTGAAAATGTTGTTGCAAGCGGAGAACAAAAGAGTACAGTAATAAATTAGGGGTCATTCTTCATACGATTTTATAAGGTAGATAAATGATGTTATTTTATCCTTATTTCAGTTATTGTACTAACCAGATTTCAGTTACTGTCCCCTCAGGCTTTCATCAGGTGTCTTCTGTTGTTGTTGTTAACCCTCAGGAAAATTGCCAGAAAACGCAGCAACTGAATTCTGTTGAGTATAACAATCAAAATGAGGATAATCGACTGAATTAGGTAAATAACAATTCATGAATATAAACAGAAAATGCTGTTCTATGACAGAAGATTACCAAAAGTGATTTTCTTCTTTATTACAAAGAATGAAAGAAAAATACTGTCAGGCCTTGGCACTTGAAAATTCTTTTTAATGGTAATTTTTGTTTTGGCTCATCATAGGTTATCCAGTACTATTGATATGAATCACCAAACTCAATATTCTTTTGTGCCAAGATTTTCATGTCTTATACATAACGGATATTAATGATACATGGCCATTTTTAAATATTGTATATAAATATAAAGATCTAAACTAGTGATTTTGTTTTAACTATTTTAATCTCTTTTCTTTGTGTTCTTATATTACTGTAAGTTTTTATTAAAAATTAGCATGGTGTGATGGTTTGAAAGCTAGTCACATAGATAAATTATGACTAGTGTGTTTGATCCTCACTTGGTATCCTATATTTGCACTTTAGTGTCAAATCTAAGCTATGTTTCATTTGGTTGGGGGTATACGCTTGGCTGTTATTTGTGAATTTTATTCTCACTGGATACCCTCATGATTCTGGCTTTGTGTCAGGCAAGCTAAGCTTAGTAAACGGCAACATTTTATTAAGAATTTATATATAGATAAAGTTGAAACATGTCTTCGTTATTGCATAGTTTTTATCATTTTCTTTACAACATCCCTTTATTTTGGACTCAAACATTCTTCTAAAAAAACTTTTTATGTCATTAATATGTAAACAATAAAAATCTGGATAAGATTGTAGTTTCAGTATCATTGTTATTCTCATATTTGTGCTGTAGGAAGTGTGCACACTCACATATATATATATATATATATATATATATATATATATATATATATAAAATGAGAAAAAATAAAGATAGTAATTATAATGAAGGTTTTTCTATCATCTTAGGATTATTAAAGATTTTGATATTTTTAGATATCCTTGTCAGTATTTAAGTAAATGTAATATATACTCATATAATGAATGTCTTTTTAAGAACAAGTCCTCCTCCACAAAAAAAGCATAGGGTTGTTCATTATATGAAATAAATTTTTGATTGAACTTTACCATCATTCATTACATGCAATATATATCATAAACACCCTTTCATAGTGAAAAATTAGAGAGTGTTCTTTACACAAGTATATAGAGAAATATTAGAGATTTTAAATGCAGAAAAATATCAATTTATGCTTTTCTTTGCTTTTGGGGGGGGGGCTCGTTTAAAAGAAAAAAGAGACTACTAAAAATACTCTTTTGTTCTAAATATTTAAAAACATTGACAGTTATCTACATCACGATTCTCCATACTAGTTAATTATTTGTTTTAAGTAGATTTCCTTAATTGATGCCCTGAGGTATGTGAGCTCAAAATAGGTTATCCCAGTCGAAAAGGGTTAAAATAGATAAGAGTTAGCAGTAGATCAAAAACCAAACATTTAGAAGATCATCAAAAAAACAAAAAAAGTAAAGGATTGATGAATTATATAACCTGAATTCTAATACAGTATTAGCCATCTGGATGAGGGAGGGGGCATGGGCCACTGGCTGAGCTGAACTTCTCTACCCTTTAAAGTATAATATTATTAATGATATATTTCTTTATCTTTTATAGTGACAAAAATAAATGTATAAAATAAATTATTCATTAAAATAAACATAAAAAAAGATATATGACACTGTCTAATTTACTTTCACTCCAGCAGATTATACCACATGTACAATCAAGGTCACGAGGAGTATTAAAGCTTTGGTTTTAGAGTACTACAACTTGATGAAAGTGGAGGACAATTTTTAAACCTATACACAAAAAGGCTAAAAAGTTGAGAAGGCAAGAGAATCAGGGTAGTTAAATTGGCCTAGCAATGGCAAACATACCACTTGGCATCACTCCTCAGTCCCAGTTAATATGATCACTCTGACTTCTCATCAGGAAATTTTTTTATTTTAACTGACTTTTTTTCTGTTGAATTAATTCTCCCATTTTGTCATTTATATTTGATAGATTGTGCTATCTCAAATGTCCTACATCTGCTCCCTAGTAATTGTCACCCAAGATGATTGTTTGTATACCTTAGGCCCACCTTGCTTTTGCATGATAATATACCAGAGAGAATTTTCTAGCAAAGAGTTAAACGGTTTCTATAATGTAATTTGTTTACAAGATAACAAAGAAACAATTAAGATTATGGAAAACCAGTTTTTGATCATGTCCAACTCAATGATTGGCGGCTGATGAGGCTAGGGTATCGCACGTGCTTCCACACGTTGTATGATGAAAAAAAAAAAAAAAATACCATATATTCTTTTTAATTGCCTCACTCCTGAAAAGCAAATGTTGAGACGAGCATACTGACCATTCCAAAGTAGACTGCCTGATGTTAGTTTTCCATCTCAAAATTATAAGAATGCAAACATTTTCTATGTGGTTCAATGCGCCTGCTCTTCATTAAAAAAGAAAGTATCAGAACTGCTGAATAACATCACCTGTTACTGAAGTTGACATCATGAATCTAAAAATTGGCAAAAATTTTTCAAAATCAACTAAAAATCACTTTGGTGTTTATAAGTAGTTTCCTATGTCTATAAAAACTATCGGTTCGTGGAATTCACCTTAAATGAAATATTTTTTATTTGCCTTCAGGGAAGAGAACTTTTCAAACAAACTTATTTCTCTCTCTTTATATCTTTGCCTTTATAAAAGCAAGAAAGAAACTTAAATCTGATTTGTTCAACATGAATACAGGCCCCACTTATAAAAAAAACTGCTAGAGGTGATGAAATCTAATTACTTGTACACATTTACTCAATAAGTCTATTTGCCAATTTTTTCAAGATCTATTTAACACATCTTGAATTCTCTTAGTGGCAGATACACACACACACACACACACACACGTGTGTGTGTGTGTATATGTATATATATATATATATATATATATATATATATATATATATATATATGGAAAGAATGTGTTACAATTCACTATTTTCATTATTGCACACTGTCATACAAAATATCACGTTTGATTCGTAAAACATACTATAGTAATCAAATGTGATATTTACTTTCAGTTTACACAACAAAAGTCAAAAAGATCAATGTGATAACTATATTAGATTGCAGTCCAATGACTTAGTACATGGTTGGTTACTCACTATAACGCATAACAAGAAATCCTTTTGAAGCAATTTTTTTTTTTTTTTTTTTTTTTTTTTAAGTATAGTGAACAGTGTTGCTTTCAGCATTTTCAACATAGCATACAAACCTAAAATACAAATACTTTTATTCATATAGTTTTGGACAGTTTTTATCTTTGTAACATATATGGCATGATATATATTACAGCATTTTTCTGTTGCATCTGATCTTTGTAATTCATCTAGTACTTTTTTCTTTTCTTTTTTTTCTTTATTTTTTCCTTCTTTTCATCATCTCAATTAGAACATTACTGTCATACAGAATCACAGGACTGAGATTTTGTCTTAGTAATATCATAAGAATAGGCAAGATGAAAATCTACTTTTTGCTTGCTATTGTACAAAATCATTGTAACATAGCTGTAGTGCTAGACTTAATTATAGCATGGAGCTGGAAGAGCTGATGAACAACAATAACAACCACCTAATCAGGAATAATAGCTCAGCAAGAAGACCAAGTTTGCTAAGGCCAGATATAGAACATGCTGTCAACCTCTCTGACAGAACTCAAAAAAAAAAAATGATGGCTGACAAAAGTGGCTGAATTCTAGACACTTAAAGACTCTTATGACCCCAAAGGTTTTTACCAAAGCATGAGAGTGAGCCACCCAGAACTGCTGGTCCTCAATGACAAAGCAATAATCACAGAGAGTTTCTTACCAGGTGGAAGGATCACTTTGCCACACAGCTTAATGAACCACCAACAGTGGAACATGTGGTTGACATCATTGAACAAATTCCAACCCAACATTGGAGGTGTAAAAACCCAAACATGGAAAAAAATGTGTAAGATTATCTCAATTCTCCATGATAGAAAGTCTGCATGCAGAAATTATTTTACCCAGTTGGCTGAGGTTGTAGAATACAAGACTGCACCTTTGCAGAGAGGTAAGACCACCCTAATAATTGTCCTGGATATGACACTAAACAATCTGATGGTGAGGTTCCAGTGATGCTGAAGCTTTGGAGATTGTGGTTCACCTCTTCATTGCCATCGCTCCCAGGTCAACTTTGGCCTGGAGTGGAAGGACATGATATTGCCCTATTAATGGGTCAAATAGAACTAAACAGCATACTTATGCTAAACTGAATTGTTTGAATTAGAACTGTTTGACTAAACTGAATAACTTGAAATAGAAATGTTTTTGATGATTAAACTGTGTACTTACATTTAAACTGTGTACATATGCTAAAGTGAATTATTTGAAATAGAACTGATTACTTGTATAAAAATGGATTTGGCATTAAATAACCTACAAAGATTGATATGTCATAAAACCCAAACAACCAACTAACCAGAAATTAAGAGAGGAAGTTGGTGGCTTGACAAGGTACTCTACTCCATCATTAAAAATGCTTGGGCAAACTTGGAAGTCCCTACAGAATGGAAGGATGCTCAACTAGGCACCATCTTTGAGAAGGGAGACAAACCAGACTCCTGCAACAACTGTGGGATCTCATTTCACTTCATACCAAGATAAATGTTCAATTGCATGCTGCTTTGACCCTAACAGAAGATTTCCTACCTGAGGCACAGTGTGGGTTTCAAGCAAACTGATGAATCACAGACATGATCCTCTCCTTGCTGCAAATACTGGTGAGATGCATTGAACAGAATATACACCCCTACATGATACTTCTTAACTTAATAAAAGCTTTTGACACTGCAAACAGAAGTGCTATGGAATATTGTTGGGAAACTAGGGTGCCCTGATGACTTAGTCAAGCTTGTATCTGCCTTGCATACAGGAATGAAGGCTTTAATCAGCTAAAGACAAGAATTCTCAGAACCATTTGAGGTTGGGAATGGAGAGAAACAGGATTGTGTTTTTGTCCTCACACAATTCTCGATTTTTCTTTTGATGGTCTTGTTTAATGCCTTCACTGATCCCACCAAGAAGTATAGATACAATCAACCGTGTGCAAACCTGTTCAGTGTCAGACAATTTAAGTCTGCAAGAAAGATCAGAAATATTCTGGTACACAAACTCATATTTGCTGATGACACTGCCTTCATAGAACATGACCACCTAGATGCAAAGGAAATCTCCCATTTCTCAAAATCTGCTAAGGTATTTTTGCTGAAAATTAACCTCAAGAAAACTGAGGTGATGTAGTAACCTCTTCTGGGATCTCATGACATTGGATAAAACATACAAATTCAAATATCTTGGCTTCACAGTTGCCAACCACCACATACTACATGTGGAACTAGATACATAAACATAAAATGCATCTAAGGATTTGGCAGGCTGAGGAAGTGAGTCTAGTTAAACAAAGACATCTCCATTAAAACTAAATGTGCAGTATACCATGCAATAATCCTCAAATTTCCTGTATTGTGCTGAAACTTGGATAGTATACAAAGCAGATGCATCACTTGTGCAAAATACTAAATGTCAAGTGGTGATAGCCTATCCCCAAAAAAATTGATCCAGGAGAAATCTAAACTCCCTGACATATACAATACACCCGCCTAATGCTACCTAAGACAGACTGGCTCTTGAACAAACTTGAAGATAGCAGAATACCAAAACAGATCCTACTCTCTCTTGCCCAGTCGGCTGGGGCTGTAGAATATACCGAATGCATCTCTGCAGATGGGTGAGACCCACCACCACCATCACCGAGTGTCCTGGATATGACACTAAACAATCTGATGGTGAGGTTCCAGTAATGCTGGAGCTTTGGGGAATGCAGAGTACCCCTTCATTGCCATCGCTCCCTGATCCACTTTGGCCTGGTGTGGTAGCACTTGATAGAGCCTTATCTATGGGTCAAATAGAATTAAACAACAAATTTTTGCTAAACTGAATTGCTTGAAAAAGAACTGTTTTGAAATTTAAACTGCGTACTTATGCTAAACTGAACTGTTTAAAATATAACTAAACTGTGTACTTATGCTAAACTGAATTGTTTGAAATGGAGGTGTTTTGACAGTAACTGTTTGTAAACAAAAACTATACTTATACTAAACTGAATTCTTTAAAATTTAATTTGGCATTAAATGGTCTCAAAAGGCTGGATACGCCGTAAAACAAAACAACTAACCAACCTGTTCTCTTGACTTAGAGAAGGGTCACGTGAAACCGGTAGACCAAAACTCAGGCATAAGGACTTAATCGAAAGAAACCTTAGGGTCATGAACATCTTTTTAAACAATCGGTAATACCTATCCAAAAATAGAAAAAACTGGGGTAAAAAAATCAGCTGGATGTTATCAGGGCTTCATTTTTTGAAAATATTTTTTTGTTTTATCATTCATTTTTTTTATCATTCATTTTTATTCTTTAATACTAATACATAAAAAACTTTTCTTTTTTTTTCTTATCCTTTTTTACCTCATGTTTTATTTTTAAATTTTATATAGAAGGGCTTCAAATTTCATTTATTTTAGGGCAGGTGTGCTCATAATTTTTTCCTTTCTAGCTACTTTAAAAATGACCTGGTCAGAATGATTTACCTGAATTGAGAAATGCTAAAGGTATTTACGCATGTGCTGAGTATATTTTTATATACATTATGTGCCACATTCTTTGCATCACTACTTGAACCCTTATAGCACAATACAATGGAATACATTTATGGCCAAAGGGAGGATAGATGATTGGTTAACATCTAAAAAGATTTTTTTATGATTGGCATACACTATCTTCATGATCTATCAGTCGACCATGATCAATGTATTTGGTACCCTTTACTTAGGCTCTCAGCAAGTGAAATTCCTGCCCACAAACCGGATATTTTTCAAATAACCTTGCCTTAATATTAAAGAACCTAATTGCTAAAATTACTTTTTCTTGAGTACCGGTTATTATGTGATGTTAAAATATACATTTTATCAATGTGTTCATTTTTTTTTTTTTTTTTTTTTTTTTTTTTTTTTTTTTTTTAAGCATATACATGTGGCTCTTTCATTGTTCAGTCATTCCATCGTTGTTTTGTGTCTGTTACTTTGACCTGATGCAAAGGTGGCAACATGTTCTTCTTTCTGTATACATCGTGCTAAGTCAAATTTGTTTCAGCTTAACTTTCTAGTGATCCTCAAGTCTAATTTTTGGGAGGATCTCTTTTATCTCTTCTTCATTTGTATGCAGCCTTTAGCCATATTTTTTCTTGCAAAGGAAAAGAGTAACCTTTTTGAGAAGGTTATATGTTGCTATGAAAGGATAGTCATTATTGATAAACCTATGGTTTCTTGGCCAACCTGTGTGTGTGTGTGTATGTATGTATGTATATATATATATATATATATATGAACTCTGATGTATAGGATCAGTTCATATTGTAAGGGAGAAAAGTTCATGCTTATAAATTTGGCCTGATTAAGCCAAAAAATACCTTTTATTATAAAAGCTGGTGGTTAGTCAAAGTTTAAGTATAAATCCCTATATAGCCTGCATATAGAAATCTTAAACCCATAATTAGTGGTACCTGTGAAAGAAGGTTTAATATTTTCATTTTCCATTAGAAACTAATAATTTTTATAGATCTTTCTTGTAGAATGAAGGTATAAAAGTAAGAGGATCATTAAATAAGTTTCCAGACTTTTTTCATATAGGCACTTTTATTGATAGTATACACTTGAAACTCTAGTCCCCTTCGATGTAATCTCCTCCGGCTGCAATGCACTTGTACTGTTCCATCAACTTCTGGAAGGCCCCCATGGAAGTCCTCTTGTGTGAACGTGTCAATGACCTTTATCACAGCCTCTTTCATCTCCTCAATTGTCTCATATCGACAGCCTCTGAGCTAAGGGAATAACCAAAAGTTACAGGGAGCAAGGTCTGGCCCATAGGGAGGGTGAGGAACTGTCTTGATGCCCATCTTGGTCAAATGGTCTGTGACAAGGATGGAGTTGTGGACTGGTGCTTTGTCCTGCTGGAAATGCCACTGGCCTGATTTGAAGAGTGCTGGCCTCTTCTTACAGAATCTCTTCCTGAACTCCCTGAAAACCTCAACATAGTAACCCTAATCCTTTGGCTAATCAACTCTGGTGTATTGACTTCCTTACTCCTACCACACCTCTGGTCATCCTTCACAGACTCCCTGGCTTTCTTGAATCTCTTATGCCACTCAAAAACTGATGCTCGATTCATGCAAGTTGGTCAAAAAGCAGTCTGAAGCATTCCATACGTTTCTGTGGTATTTTTTCCAAATTTAAAGCACAATTTTATTGCATATCATTCTTCTAAAGTGTCCTCACGTCCAGATTGCATTTTTGAAATTCACCAGGCTTTAGTAGGGTGTATTCCAATTGCTGCTGTAGCTTTTCATTTGAAGCTGAAATAAAAAAAAATTGGTCAGTCATCTCATAAGATGTATAGCAATAACATACTAAATTTTCAAGTCTACAACAATTCTAAATGCCTGTACAAAAAAAGTCTGGAAACATATTGAAGGCACCACGTATTATGTGCAGTGGAGCCATGATGTATGTATGATAGATTTGTTTACAGATTCAAATCCTTAAGGTACTCCATAATGACGTTGACCATCGTTGGTGAAAGAAATGTCCTTGAATGAATCATTCTTTATATAAAGAATGTTCAATATCAGTGATAGTATATGTCTATTTTGGTCTCGTGATCACATTTTCAAGAAACTGTCACCAAGCACAATTGACTGTATTTATGCTATCCTAATACACATATAGAAATATAGTATTTCAGTCAGGTTGCTTACTGTAGTGTTGGTTACTTTACTTAATTCTTGAGTTATCTCCTGTTAATCTGGACCTAATATTAACCAAAATATTGTCTTATAAAGAAATGAAGAAAGTTTGAAGAATATATGGAATTATAAGAATATTTCTCTTAAAGTATCAGGGAACATCTCAATTTCAGTTTTATATAAACAAAAGAGTTGAACTTATATTTATAGTTCTGTTTGGTTTTGGTAAGGTCAATCTTAAATAACTTGATCTTAGTAACTGCACTAATTGAAAACTAAAAACAGATAAAAAAAATCTATTGTTACAAGAAAAGTTTTTTTTTTTTTTAACAATTAAATCAGTATCAATATTCTTAAGTCTTCATTGTTTTGACTTGATTTTTTTTGTCACTGCTTCTGTCTGTCTTTCTCTTCTATTTATTGATGCCCTTATTTTCGGTGTAAATCACTGGGCTAAATACAGTGATAATGGCAGTGTTTAGACAGAAATTCTTTTTGATTTTGCTTTGTCAAATTAAAAAAGAAAATGCTACTATTGTTAAAAATGTTTTGGTGGCTGATTCCTCATTAACTTTGTAATTGGAACTTATCCAAAGTTTACTATTTTCTCTCTTGTATTATTTTCAAATCATATTCTTTTTATTTTATTTTTTACCTGTAGTTTTTATTTTCTCATTGATTTGTTCACAAGAAATTCATTGGTGATTTTTTTTTTTTTTTATTTTTTTTTTTTTAAATTTCTGCTACTCATTTGGATATGATAGCATTGTGATGTGTCATTGACTTTTTTAAAACAAATATCCCTGTCCTGGTTCTCACAATAAATAAAAGATTTTGAGCCTCTATAATTATCTCTTCAAGCAAAACCAGATAACAACTAGAAATCTATATTCTATTTAGTTGCTTATTTGTGTGTGCATATGCATGTATATAATTTCCCATTTATTCTTTTTTTAAAATTTAAAACAAGTTATTCTCATCAATATACAAGATCATATCCAATAGAAAGGAATCATTAATTGAAAAAAAAAATTTAATATCAAGGGATTTGTGTTGATGTTGCTTGGTATAATCCAGTATCTTATGCTTTGTCCTTATTAAGTGATCACCACATTTACTCACCACTTGATAGATATTTATAGTTTTTTTAAAAATGGAGGTGACAGTGAAAAAGACCATGGTGGCACCACTAAACAACTGTACATAGAAATAAGAACACTGCTATACATGAATTGTTTTTTTTTCTATATTTGGTTTCATTATAACTTCAATAGTGATGATTTAATGGTATAAAAACAATTCAAATTCTGATGAACTACAATCGGTAAATGTTCTAAGAATTTGATAAATTGTGCAAAAGTGACTAAATGCACAGTTTGAAACTCATTTAAAGAAAAAGTAAATGCATTAATTTTATGTTCAAATGCTTCCTTTGCTTGTATAAAAAAAGGCCTTGTTTGCTGACAAACTGAATGACCTAGACATTAAATGAGTACAAAGTATATATCTATCCATATTCTTCTTTGGTTATCTTAATAATTTTGATTTATTGTCAATTGGTAAAAAAAAATAGAAATTAAAACATATTCAGACATTAACAAGAAAAAAGATCAATGAAGAAAAGATGAGGCTGATACTGAGCATGTCTAATTCAGTGGAATTCATACTGACATTTATCCTGATGGTTCTTCATTGCCTTGTTGGTAGGACTTAGAGTACACTGTGAGTGTATGAGGAAATACACCCTACCAAAAAAAGCGGGTGTAATATTACATGAATCTGATTTTGAGACATCAGTTCTGGAGATCTGGTAAGTGTGGAGTTCCCCTTCCTTGCCATTACTCCTATATCCACTCTGACTCAGAGTGGTATTGCCTCTTAGGATCCCATCTATGGGTTAACCAGATCTGGTTAAAAATTCTTTATATTTCATTGGACCATGTGCAAAAAAAAAAAACTCTTGAGAAACACTTACACAAAAAATTTGAATATAGACGTATAATGATCATAATTCTCATACCTCTTACAAAAAATTAACCCTGCCATTAAAATCAGTTAATCAGGACCTGATTTTTTTCTGGTGATTTAGAATTATGCCAGTTTGACCAACTAAATAAGGAAAAAAACTGGTTATTATTTGAATAAGATAATTTTAGTTAAAACAATTGAAATATAAATTCATGGACAAGATTTATTATGATGATTCAAAAGTTAGAACTCAAAAAAAGATGATTTCTTATAAAGATTTTCATAGAATATATATAAAGAGGATATCGCAGATAGGAAAACTTATATAGGCCTGGCCTCCACTAAATGAAAGCAGAGATTTTTTAATCATAAATTTACCTTCTCCCACGAACACCTAAAAAACCATACGGCACTATCAAAACATTTCTGGTTTTTAAAAAACAAAGGTTTAACCCCTGAGATTGAATGGTCTATTTTGAGAAAATCAAATACTCCAAATAGTTTTAATGGTAGATGCAATTTATGCCTTGAAGAGAAAATTTATATTTTAAAATATAAGTACCCCGATAAGTTATTAAATAAGAGAAGCGAATTGATAGCTAGATGTAGACATAAGACTAAATTTAAACTATAAGAATTAAAAAACATAGTAATAAATAGTGAAACCAGGAAAAACGTATCCAACATATGCACATAAAAAATAGGTAGCTAATTAAATGGTATCGAAATTGATATAAGCATTAATATTTCTCTTAAAAGTTAATTATCGAATTTAACATGAAAATAAACTAAACGAATAAATAAAAAGGTTAAATTACCGTAATTATAACTGATAGAAGAAATTTGAAAAATTAAAATAAAAACGGAAATTCAATAAAACGAGGAGGTAACTCCTTAATCTCGTCCCCCCCTACACCCCACGTGTTTATTCTGGTTTTGAATTTGAATTTAGATTTAATTAATTATCCATTGGGTCTGAAGAAGTCCTGTATTAAAATTTTTTTTCTTCATGTTTTTGGTTCACACCAGAAACTGAAAATACGGGATCGAAATAAATTTATAATCATGAATTAACTGGTCCTTGGTTTTTTTCTTAAAGAGATATATATATATATATATATATATATATATATATATATATATATATATATATATATATATATATATTATTGGTACATATTAATCTTGATAAATAACATCCTGTCAGTTGGGGATGTAGAATATGCTAACTGCACCTTGGAAAAGGTGTAAGACCCCTCCAACAAAATCATCTGTTGGCCGTTGTGGGCGGGGGGGAGTAACCTATGATGCTTAAGGATGGGATCCTAGTGGTAAAGCAGTCCTTGACCTGGCAACCAAGTGGTCAAATGACTTGAGATACACCACTTTAGACCTTACTGGACTTGAAGAATGGTTGGACAAGTCGGATCTGATCAATTGGCTGGTCACATCAAGCCCTTGTTTAATCTGCACTTGTGAACTCCTGACACTTAATCTTATGTGTGCTAGAAGATTGTAGCTAAAGGTTAATTGCATTGGGAGAATAGAACTTTGACCATTGTTAAATTACATAGCAATGAGTATCATTTACTGAAAGTCTGCAATTGGCAGGGGCCAGAAGCCCTACTCTTAGCTTGAGTATACTGGTAGTATATCCCCCATCTTAATCAAGGTAAATGGGTCAATTCCTAACTCAAGATGGACTCTGTAGTGAGTGGTGGAGTACCGGACCAGTGAAAACAGGCATTACCTATGATATTTTCAAATAAAAAAGAATTAAAAAAAATATATAAAAATTTTAAGTCAGATTCAGAGAATAAGGCTGCTAACTTTCCTAGATTAATTGTGCCCAAATCTTTAGAAGAAACCTGTTAAGCTAAATTATCTGCATTCTTAATAGAGAAGGTGATTTCAATCATATCAACTCTTAGAACTGTCAAAAAGACCAGAAATGTCAATTTTCTTGAGGAGGTGGACAGCCAGAGGCATGCTGAATTTATCCTGAAAATGAAGTAGTTATTAGGAGTAGAGAGCTGTCCTTGGCTTCAGTAGAAGAAATAAGAGTAGCTTTTCAAAAGCAATGGGTCACTGGCTACAAAAATATAACAATCAGAAAGTGTGGAGAGGAAATTCAAATGAATACATACATACTGACTTTCAATCAGCCTAAAATACCCAAAGAAATAAAAATTGGATATTCCCTTATGAGAGTGGAACAGTACATCCCAGCATCCTGAGGGGATTTAAATGTCAAGATATGGCCACCATGGGGAGGGTTGCAGAGAATGTTAGACACGTGGAAGGTGTGGTGAGAAAGACCCTGACCACTCAGAGGAAGATAGCATAAATGAAACTAAATACCCAAACTGTCAAGAAAACCAATCTGCTTTCTCAAGATCTTAGGACATTTACAAAAGAGAGAGAGAGAGAGAGAAATAATTGAAGTGAAGTACATATGAAATATAACCTTTTTGGAAGCTAGGAGGATAGTAGGGTCCTACTTGGAAGAGAATACTCAAGTCTCACTTGCATGGAAGGTGAACACAATGAGAGGCTGCAATGAAGCACACAGATACAGAACTCTCATTGAAAAGCTGATTCAACTGGAACCAAATGATTGGCCAATGTTTCTGGAGCAGCTGAAAAACCTATACTCAGCCAAAATTTATTAAATAGAAGTACAAACCTGACTAAAAGACCTCACAACAAACAGAGAGAAATCCAGTGAAATAAAGAAAAAAATATGCGCAAAATCTACTACTCAAACACAAACCACTCTTCTTAAGGATACAAAATCTCTGATAATACAAAACTCACATAGATCTCTAAATCCATCCTCCAAAAACTACCAAAGACAGTTTAATGACCTTGTCTCCCCAAAAGTCAGATCCAATTAAACAAAAGTCAGAAACTCCCATTGGTCAATCTAGAAAAATATACATCACCATCAAATAGGATAATGAGAGACCAGGGAGCACATTCAAACTGCCCTCAGCCAAAAGTAAGAGACATCTCAACATCAAAATCAAAATCACCTAAAAGAATAATTAAACAATTCTATGCCCATGGATCAATCAAAATGCTAAATATATCTGACAGTACTGAAAGTATGGATATTAAAACTGACAAGATAATTGTCAATCTTAATCTGATTAAAGAAAAATGTTGTACTTGAAATCATTTTACTGTGTGCAAACAAATGAGCTCAGACTCATTTTAAAAGTTACTTATAAACCATCCACTTAATTAAAAAAACATCTATAAATAAGATTTGCCATTAAACCAAATAACCTATCTTAACTTAGATAGATATTTCTAAAAAAGAAACATGTTTTCAAATTAAAAGCAATATTGTGTAGCCTCTTTTTTTTTTTTTTTTTTTTTTTTTTTTTTAATTTTTTTATTACAGTCATTAATCATTATTGGTATTAATTTTATTTTTAAAAAGAAAAAATGTGAAACAAGAAAAGAAAACAATGTTTGTTTAAAATAAGTATCAGAAGTAATTGTGTCAAAAGTCAGACAGGTCTTTTTTATTTCTAATTCAACCAAAACAACATAACTTTACTCTAATAGATGAGAAAAGTAAATTAAATGCATGTTTGGGAAATTCATCTTTGCAACAATTACCATAATTGATTGGCTGAATTAAGTTGTGGATATTTTCAGGATCATACTATTTTTCCTTTATGTTCTTTTAAATAACCTTTTAAAAAAATTATTTTAATTGGCTGTTGGTTTGAGCTCCTAATTTGTTTCTGTGTTAGTCAGTATATGCAAGATTACTTTCTCCTAAAACACATCTTAAGATTAAAAATACAAAATTAGGTGTTATGAGGGTTGTAGCATATTATGTATAATGAGTTTGTAACAAAAATGTTGTCACAGGAGTTTTCTGAGTATTTTGATAATGGGTTAATACTGAAATGAATCATAAAATAAGACATTAAAACAAGTCACAGGAAGTTGAATTGAACAGACATTGTCTTAGGTATTTTTAGTAAAAGCAATAATTTACAAAACATGATTTTTTTTTTTTTTTTTTTTTTTGTGTTTTAATTTATATATATATATAGAGAGAGAGTATCTGCAAATGTTTTTAGCCATTCCTCTTATATTTGCTTGCTTGTGTCAGTCTTGAATTCCTTTGAGGATAAAACTTGGTTACGGTGAAATTCTCGACTGATATTTTTGGTTTAACCAGGAGAATCTAACATCTGTCTTTGACTATTGGACTCAACTGACTAGGACTGGGGATCTGGTATATTTAGCCTATGAACTTTTGGGTAGCTAAATAGGAAAAATTTATTTTGGGAAATTGACACACAAGGGTCTTTTTCTATTTATTGATGTTAGTTGGTCATGTTTTATTGTATATCAACCCTTGTAGGTTATTTCATACCAAATCCTGTTCATAAATATATATATATATATATCATTTATAAAGGAATTGTTTGTAATTATTTTATATTTTTTATTTTATAATGAGTCAGAGTTCATTTGTTTTTGCACACAGTTAAATGTTTTCAATTATTAGTATTTAACATTTGTAATTCTATTTATCTTGTATTCTTATCTAGTTTAATGACATATCAATACTTGATGGCTATTTAATCCTAAATCCAGTTTATACATATGATCTTTTAAGTGAATAGTCTGTAAGTAACATCTTTTAAATGAGCCAGAGCCCATTTGTTTGCACACAGTTAATGTTTTCCAGTATTTCTGTTGTTTGTACTCATTTAACTGGTTTCAGATATTACTAACTCAATAGTCCTATTTGCCACAGTTAAATGGTTTCAACTTGGTTGGTTTTGTGATGTATCAACAATCATTGATCATTTAATGCCAAATCCTTTATATAGATATATATATTAGATATATGATTTTTAAACACATTTTGTAGATATATTTTTAAATGAGCCTGAACTAATTTTTTCATACAGTTAAATGTTTTCACTTATTTCTATCTAATATGAATAATTCTATTTACTTTTAATCATTTGTTTGCACATTGTTTAATGTTTTCCATCTATTGCTATGTATTACAAACAATTCAATTAAACATCAGTCATTTCTTTATACACAGTTAAATGTTCAAACAGTTCTATTTACAACAATTCAGTTTAGCATGAGTACACGGTTTGAATGTCAAACAGTTCTATTTAACTCGCAGATAGGATCCTAACAAGTACCACTGCTCCATTGCCCAGTTGGCTGGGCTTGTAGAATACATCGGCTGCTTCTCTGCAGAGGATTAAGACCCCCCACTACAATGAGTGTCCTGGATATGACACTAAACAATTTGATGGTGAGGTTCCAATAATGCTGGAGCTTTGGGGGAATGCAGAGGACCTGTTCATTGCCATTGGTAGCACCTGATAGGGTCCTATCTTTGGGTCAAGTAGAACTAAACTATGTGCATATGCTAAACTGAATTGCTTCAAATAGAACTATTTTGACATTTAACTGTTTGTAAACAAAAACTATACTTAAAGTAAACGGAATTGTTTGAAATTTTGTTTGGTGTTAATGACCTGAAAAGGGTTGATATAGCGTGAAACAACCAACCAACCACCACTCCAGGTTTGAGTGGATCTGGGAGTAATAGCAGTGAATGAGTACTTCACATTCTCCAAAGCTCAAGTTTGAAACCTGACCATCAGATGCTGTTTAGTGTCATACACAGGACACTCATTGGGGATATTATACCCATCAGCAGAGATGCAGTTAGTGTATTCTTCAGCCCCAGATGACTGACCTGTTTCAAATTTGATGAAACACTTGGTATGCAAAAATGTGTTGAGACTGTTGATCAAAAAGTATTGAGAATTGACTCTGACTCATTTAGATGAAGTTTAGAGGTCTCGACAGCAGTCCAGACATTTGAAAATCATCTTGTTGCCCAACTGTGCACACATTATTGAAAAATTAATGATTCTGCCTGGATATATCCTCCATGTGTGTTTGTGAGTGTGTATATATATTTATAATATATATATATATGATTGCATAAAACACTGATCTACAAATTGATAAATTTTATTTCATTAAATTGAGTGAAAAATTGGTTGAAAACGAAAGTCACAAAGTCTTTTCTTTTAAGAAAAATGATATTAGAGAGTAACTATTTTCTAATATTTATTACAAGTAAAATTCTTACATTTCAATGTAGTAGTTAACATTGCCAAAATCTAGTTGATATATTTTGTGTGTGTGTTAAAGATCTTTGTGTAATTATGCCCCCATATGGGAGAGAAAGAATATTTATGTACTAAAAATGTAAGCATATACAGTTAAAATATCCATCAGCAAGTAAAAGACAGAATAGCAGTGTGAATAAATCTATGTAAACAATATTTTTATTCAATTTAGAATAATTAAGTGATGTTGAGATTAAATGCAAACTTGAAGGAACAGCATGATAGATTTTCAATAAAATAAAATCAGAACTTTTCAGTAGACTTATGGAATGGATCTGTATATCTACTGGATATTTTATCTATTTCCCTGCTTATTTATAAGATTGCGGTTGGCTCAAAATTAGATTTAAAAAGTTGATGATTTATCTATAATTCTAATTTGTTAGAAATAAATCTTTTAACCATCTAGGAGAGAAAAGATATCTTTGATTATTTTTGGTTTTTATCCTTCAAATTTTTCACAGAAAATTAAATATTGTTGTATGTGAATCTTAAAATACTGAGTGGTCAATAAAGGCAAAAATACAAATACAAAAATTACAACTTGGTGAGCCGATTTTTGCACAAAATTTAACACACTTTTTTTAAGTAAGGAAATCAGTTGATTTTATATATATATATATATATATATATATATATATATATATATATATATATATATATATATATAGTAGAGATGATTATAGTTATGATATTTGTAGCTTTTACTTAAATATATTCCATATAAAAAGGAAATCCAAGAGACAGTACCCAGTCAGCTGGGGCTGTAGAATGCACTAACTGCATCTCTACAGAGGGTAAAGACCCCCCACTGAGTGTCCTGGATATGACAGAAGCCTATCTGATGGTTAGGCTTCAGTCTTGGAAATGTGGAGTACTCACTAATTGCCATTGCTCCCAGGTCCACTCAAGCTCGAAAGGTAGCACCTGATAGTGTCCTATCTATGGGTCAAATAGAACTGCTTGACATTAAAACTGTGTGCTAAAAAATAACTTATGGTAACTTGAATTGTTAGAAATAGAACTGTTTGATCATTTAACTGAGTGTAATGACTGATGTTTAATTGAATTGTGAGTGATGCATAGTAATATTTTTGCCCAGTCAGCTGGGGCTGCAGAATACACTGACTGCACCTCTGCAGAGGGGTAAGACCCCCCCAAACGAGTGTCCTGGTATGACAGTAAACAATCTGATGGTGAGGTTCCAGCAGTGCTGGAGCTTTGGGGAATGTGGAGTACCCCTTCATTGCCATTGCTCCCAGGTCCACTCTGGCCCGGAGTGGTAGCACCTGATAGGGCCCTATCTATGGGTTAAATAGAACTAACAGCATACTTATACTAAAATGAATTGTTTGAGTAAACTGAATAGCTTGAAATAGAAATTTTTTTGACAATTAAACCGTACTTACATTTAAACTACGTGCTTATGCTTAACTGAATTATTTGAAATAGAACTGTTTTTTCAACATTAAAATTGTATTTACAATTAACTGAATTGTTACATATAACTGCTTGAATAGTTTGAAATAGAAATGTTTTTGGCAAGCTGTGTACTTATGCTTAACTGAATTGTTGTAAATAGAACAGATTATTCACATAAAAATGGATTTGGCGTTAAATAACCTACAAAGGTTGATATGCCATAAAACCCAACAAACCAACCAACCATAGTAATATTTGGAACCATTTAACTGTGTGCAAAAAAATTTAGCTCGGTCTCATTTAAAAATGTTATTAACAAAATGTGTTTACAAATAATATATATTTGATATATGTATTAACAGGATTTAGCATAAAATAACCTATGATGGGTGAAGTGAAACTGAACCGAGAGATAATTCTTCTAACATGAAAGTTTATTGATGAGTAACAAAAGTGAAATAAAAACAAACAGTAGAAAGTGTGTGTGTATATATGAATCTAAAAAGTCTATTTTACCTACAAAGCAAATATGTTCTTAAGTTATATAATAAGCATCACAGTACTTGTGCCAGTGGCACAAAGCATCCCACCCCACTCTGCTGGGACTATAGAATACACCGACTACATCTCTGCAGATGGGTAAGACCTCTGCTCTCTCAACAAGTATCCTGGATATTACACTAAACAGCATTTGAGAGTGATAGTACTAGTTAGGGTTCCATCTATAGGTCAAATATAACTATTTAATCATTTACTGTATTGAAACTATTTATGTTGAATTACTAATGTTAGATAGCAATACTTGAACACTTTTAACTGTGTGCAAACAAATGAGCTCTGATAAGTTTTAAAATTGTTACTTACAAATTATTCATTTTACAAATAATATATATCTAATATATGTGTATAAACAGAATTTGACTCTAGATAACCTACAAATGTTGAAATGCCATAAAACACAATCAACCAATGAAAGCATTGATTAATAAACAAAAAATCCCATCATTTTTCTACTAAATGCTTAACAAAAGAGAATTATCTTAGTGCCTTTTTCATTGTTTCTATGGCAACTATTTATGTTAGCTTCTTGCAATCATTCAGAAATTTAATCCAACAGGCAATGGTAGATAATCCAGTTGTATCCTCTTTCTGGCTGATATTAAGTATCAAAGGGTTTGGAATTTTTCAAAAATACCTTGGAAAGGTTTTGTTTCTAAGGAGTTGGGTTCAGTTTAGTGCAAGTGCATGGCCAAATGCTGTGGAATTTTCCCAAATCTTTGCTGCTTTTCTATGGATCTGTATGCCTCTTTTGGCATCTTCACTTTTCACTATCTTCTTACATCAACCTTTAAAAAAAGAGAATTTTTTCACAGAACATCATCATCATCAATGTATGTTTTATTTTTTAAGTATAGGAATTTCTGGTCATGGTAATTCAATTCACATCATCATCATTTAGCACTGCTAGCATGGATTTCTCTGACCCTTTCTTGCCACCTGTATCATCCCTCGCTCCTAGGAGGTCTTTAAGGCTACATCCTGTATTGGCACAGAGCTGTTGCAAATAGGTTCTAGCTGGTCATCCAACACTTGTTTGTCCATGTAAAGGGGTCCACAGGAGTACATCACTTACGAGTTCATCCTTACTTCTTCAGCAGTGTCTTGCTTGTCTAGTTCATCTAACTTGAATACATTCGTGATGGGTGATACGTGGCTGCTTTGTGGGGTATTACCTCTAGGACTTGTTCAGTACAGCTCACAGCATTCTTGTGTAATTGCAGTCAAGCTTTTTCTCCATACATTTAGTTAGTGTCCATGTGGTGCATCCATATTGTAATATTGACACGACTGCTGCTTGGAAAAAACTACATTTTATTTTATCGGTCAGGTCTGACTTCTGTATGACTGGTAGCCTATCAATAGCAGTCCATGCTTTTGCTAGTTGTGTGTTGATGTCATTCTTGGTTGATGAGATGCTGCTTCCAAAGTAGATGAACTTGTCCATGAGTTTTACAGGATTACCATTTAGCATGGAGATGCCATCTCTTTGATTAAAGCACATGTAATCTATTTTGTCTGCATTGACATGGAGGCCTATGCCACCTGCTGCTTGTTCCAGACTATGTAACAGGGATTCGGCTTGGGTGGGTGAATTTGCTAAAAGTACAATGTTATCGGTGTAGTCTGCATTCATAATAGTTTGTGCTGGGTATCTTCTGCTTCTTTCCTTTGCCAGCTTGAAACTGTTTTTTTTTTTTTTTTTTTTTTTCATTCAATCTATAGATGTTCTAAGCATGTAGTCTAGGCAGATAATAAACAGGTATGAGTCTTATTTATCTACTTGCAGCACATCTGCTACAATGTTGGAATAGTCTGTGTCTTCATCTGACGAGCAGACTTATACTTTCATGTTTTTATATAGCATCATTATGGCTGTGACATTTTTTGGGGGAGGTCGTAAGCAAGAAGTATTTGCTCTATCTCCTCTCTGTGTATGGATTCAAATGCCTTGGAGAAGTCTTCAAATAATACTGTTGCCATGAGATTTTTGCACAAACACCTTCTAGAATTCAACAGATAGTCAAAATTTGTGATGTCATGGATCAATTTCTTCGAAAGTATTTTCTCAGTTTTAGGCTTTATGCAGTTGTGTAGCAGAGCATTGTAGATCTTGGCCACTATGTATGTAAGGTTTATACCTTGAAAGTTCTTGAATATTCCAAGGTCACCCTTCTTGGGGAAAAGGAGGATGCATCCTTTGGTCTATCTGTATATTGTGTTCTGGTTATATAGTGTTACAGTATTGGAGCAGTATGTTGTTGAATTCCCTTGTCTTCCATACTTCTGGGGGTATTTCATCAAGCCCTGCTGTTTTCCTATTTTTAATTTTTCTTAGTACTGAGTCTTTTTGCATAAACTGTTCTAGTTTGATGTCTAGTTGATTAAAAATAATTTTTGTGATTGGTCCATGTGTAGCTTTCGGAGGTTTTCCAAGAAAATTCTAGAGATGTTGTTTCCTATCCTAGATTGTCTATCTTCAGCTGAGATAATCTTATTGATCTGATTTTGGATGTATTCTGTTTATCCTTTTAGGTATATGTTAGTTAGTTCATTTTGTGCCTTATGTTTCTGAGCATTGATATTGGTTGCATTCCTCCTATCGCATATGGAAGTGGTTTTTTTGTCTAACTGCTAATGTCTCCCATGGGACTAGGTTTAGCTCTTTGTTTTGTTGGTATGCATTCTGTTGCCGCTTCTAAGTGGGCATTGATGAAATTCTTATATTCGTTATTTGAAGTGGGTGTTTCTAATATCTCCTGAAATGCATTGAATTTGTTTCTTAGTGTTAATTTATATTTATCTCTAATATCCCTGTTGTTAAGCAGGGACCAGTCATAGTTTACGGTTATGGTTGTTTGGGCCATATTCCTTTGTAGGCTCAGTCGTAACTTTGCCATGATAATTCAATGATCGGAGGACACACCCTTGAAAGAGAAATATGCCTTGCAATTCAATGAGCTATGATTCCATTTCTTATTTATGAGGATCTAGTCTATCTGTACTTTAGTGTTATTTGTGTAAGTTTTGGTCCATAATTTCTTTTCTTTTCTGAAATTTAGTATTAAAGCATGTTAATCTATTTTCTAATGTGAAATCTATTAGATGTTCCCCATTTCTGTTTGATGAGTTGTGTAAGTTTAATTTGTTGTTTACGTTTTTACCTATTTGGGCATTCATGTCTCCACTGATGATGATAACATTGTGTTTCAGGATGCTATGAACAAGGGAGGATAGCTTGTTATAGAAGGCTATGAGGTCTGTTTCATCACTAACATTGGTAGGGCTGTAACAGGAGATGATTATTGTGACAGGGTTACCATTAAACATAGCTACCATCATCCTCAGTTGTATTTTCTTGATGCTATTTAGTGATTTTAGGGCTTGTGGTCTTATAAGCATACCTACACCACCTGCTGTGGCATTGACAGAATTTTTCCATGCAGATGCCAAGACAAATATCTATTCATTGCCCATATCATGGTATTTTATAACTTTGCTATGAAGGTATCTGTATTATTCTATGCATATTACGTCTGTTATGATCTATTGCAGGAGCTGTCAGCTCCAGTAGTTGACCTATTCTATTTAAAGTTTTGATGTTGAATGTCGCTATTTGTATTGTGTTTTTGCATTTTAGTAATTTTTATTTCAGTTTGTATTTGAGTTTTGTACCTGATTTTTCAAATGCTGGGGCCAGAGATCTAACCTCAGCTGGATGCACCTCTTTTTTACCCATGCAAAGGGCGATGCAGTTTGGACAAGTGGTTTGAGTATGAGTCATGGTAATCTTTTGATTGCTATGTTTTATCCTCATCCATAGAAACCACACTAAAAGATGTGCAGCAGTAGTTCCCTAATTGAACTATTAGATCCTGGCCATTGACTCATGGGATTTGTCTGCCCAGCACCTGGTTAGGCATGCTGTTGACCTGTCATTGGGTTTGTCCGCCTTTATGTCTACCATGCTGCTCCCCATAGCTTCTGAGATATATCTTGAACCCCCCCCCCTGCATGTATTTAGTTTTAACTTAGTATAAGTCCACAGATACTTTATTTTTAAAATTCATCGGAGAGCTCTTAAGGTCACAATGAGCCTCTGGTTCATTGAGACCTTAAAGGCATTCTATTCTTACTCTAACTTTGGTTTTCAAACACTCTGTAATATTTCCAAAAAAATTAAAATCTTTTACCTTGTTTTTCATGGTTCAGCAGTAACTTGGATTTACATTAATTATCTTTCACATTTAAAACACAGATAATATTCAGCAATGATTTTACACATAATAAAATCTTTCATACATTCAAAATGACAGTCTAGTAAAAGACAAAGGATAACTAACCCGTTAGTTTACCAGTTCAAAAGGCAGCTACAGATTTTGTTTCCCTTTTGGGTTTCTTACAGTAATACGAGTCAATTCTGAGGTGATCAATTTACAGATCAAATTCTGTTCAGTAATTCATCTAATAGTTTCCAAAAATGCCTTCTAAAATTCTTTTTCTTACATTTTTATCTGAATCCATCCTATTTCATTTTAAAATTTCATTGACTATTGCTTTTTTTCATCTGATTAGGCGATTTCTTCCAGAAATATATTAGTCTACTAGTAAAAAATTAATTTGGAGTCTTTGAAATTTGACTTGACAATACATTTCTAGTTGAAGAAGAAATACTGAAAAAATGTCTTCCATAATTAGAGGTTCTGTTAATTATTTTGAAAGTTTCAATTAGGTTACCACTCATTCTTCTTTCGAGTAAAGGAGTTAATCCTAATTTCTCTAATCTCTCCCTCTAACTGTAATCTTTTACTTATTTTATTATTTTTGTCACTATTTGTATATCCTCCAATCTTAATATTATATTCCAGTTTCCATACCTTGACACAGGAGCTGAGGCCTAAGTTGAATATTCTATATAAAGTCTTCTTAAGGTTTTATATATTTTTATAGCATTTAAAATTTCTATCTAGCCAATCATTCTATCTCCCCCTCAGTGAAAGCAGAATTTTCTCTTGCAACAGATAAAGGAAAAATCTAATTTTTGATATGTCTGATGGTGAACCTCATTGACCCCAAATCCCTTTCATAACAATTCTGAAAGTGTTAGGAATCTGTTTTCATGAGTGCTAAGCGAGGTGGGAACTACATAAGAATGCTGCATCCTGTTTTGAACAAATTCTGGAAGCAGCATCCTATAAAATAGCAGCTCCCATCTTACAAACCATCCAAGTAAGATACACAAGACATGCTGGACACTAAGAATGATGAACTAATAAGTAATGTTCTCTGGATTCATATGAAGAGTGATGGGTAATAAGGAAAGATAATAAGAGAGTGCCAAGGAGATACCCTGATGATGAGTTGGCTAAAAAACTTAATGTCACATAAGTCAAAATGCAATTGCTGTTGTAAATGGGATTTTTTTCTATTTTTCAAAAACTTTTTCACAAAAAGAAACCTTTCATCTGAGCCATTCATATATATATATTTTTTAATTTATTTATTTTAAGTAAGCTTGATTTTTTTTTTTTTTTGTAAAGAATGTTCAATTTTATTTAAAAAACAACAAAAACTGCTTCAATTCTCCCGGGAAATATTTTGCTTCACAACAAAAGTGGCATGGAAGCTGCTCATTATATTGGATTTTCTTTTTGTTTGTAGTTCTGTCATTGAAAGCCGGCACTTAGGAAATTTTATGCTGAAATACGGTTGCTGTCTTGGTTGGGTGTCGCCAATATCAATATTATACGATTAATTAAGTTCTGTTCTGGAAGAAATTCAAGAAAAAGCACATATAACAACTTCTAATATATAACTAAAAAGGCGTTTGTGGTATAATGGTTATCATTGCAGAAAGTGGACTCGATTACCAGTGTTAGATCTTGAATGAAGCTATTTTCATTTACCATGGTGGTAATAGCCTTATCAAAGGTATGAATCCATCTATTCTCCTACTAGCTATGGGTAAATAATATAGCTGTTTGACACTGATATGGCAACTGATCTCTGAGAAGGAAAACTCTCAGTTCAAACAAGCTGTAGACCTGGAGAAGAATAGTAGGTGATTATTGACCAAAACATGCTACATTAGTAGTAACTCGATGATCAAAACCAGGTTACAGGACCAGTGAAGAAATTGAACAGGAATGAAGATTGAAAAATTGAAGAAGTGTGTATAAACACAGTTTATTTTGCTTACTTTGCAAATATGTCCTTTCATCATACAGTCTTCCAAAAGAATAAAGCAACATTCTGTTTGTGCCAATAGCATAAAAGATGAGGTGGACAAAAAAATCCTGTCTTCTTCCTATTGCATATTGACTGAAAGAAAGTTATCTTTGTATTTCCTTAATACTATTGCAAAACAACTATTTATATTACCTCCAAATAATTGGTCGGACATTTTATCAGTAGATAAACCTATAATTTTTGTGTGTGTATATATACACACACACAGAGAATCATTGATAAACCAGTACATACCAAATATTTTCTATAAAATGTTGATTTTTTTTTTTTAAAACCAAAGATACGAGAATTTCATTATTTCTAAAAGAACATGATGGCATGAAGACGGATATCATTAGGTATTATTTATTTCTAAACTCTATAGCATCGAAAGTACATCATTTATAGAAGTATTTATGCAATTCATTTTAATTATAGAGTTCATTAATAAATAATACATAATTATATCCATTTTGATTGTTCCTGATTGCACAAGAAATAATGACATAAAGAAATATATATGCGTGTATCTAACGAGGTTGCAGATTCTCTTGGAGGCATATTTTATAAAAGGTGGCAGATAAGGATTTGGTTGAGGATTTTTGCATCTTTTCTTTAAATGAATATTAAAAACCTCTTCTTGATAGACAGCTTCTATTCAGGAATAGTTCAACAAAATATACCTGATCAGTGGTTAGAGCATAGACATTAGAAATATACATAGAAGCATATTTTATTAAACCTGACAGACAAGAAATCAGAGTAAATTTTTTACTGGCCTTTGGTTATAACAGTGGATGAAGGTAGGACATTGGGAATAAGTATTTTCTGGATTTGGGAATGTTTTTTGTGATAAATGAAATTTTTGAACAGGAGTATTTATCATGTATGAGTGATGTCATGTTTGAATGTGTAGTTTATTGGTGCTAGTTGAAAGGTGTAGAAATCACAGATCAGGGTCAGCTGACTGTGAATCATGTGGCTGGAGAACTGTGTACCTCTGTCAGATGCATTTAAGTATTCCCACTCACAAGCTAAAAGATTAAGTGTGGGAATTTTTAAACTGCCTTCATCTACAGTTGTGATATCTCACTTGCCAACAAGAAAAGCCAATAAAAAATAACTTAACACCAAATCCTTGTCTGTCACCTTGAATAAAATATGCCTATATGTATATTTCAAATATCTATGCTCTTACCACCGATTAGGTATATTTTGTTTGACTATTCCTGAATAGAAGCTGCCTGTCAAGATGAGATTTTTTATATTCATTTAAAGAAATTATGCAGAAATTTTCCTACTTTTTAAAGAAGTCAAAGCAAGTGTTTTGTTGTTTATCTATTTTGGTATGTTAGATTTAGTTCACCCTGCCCCACAATAGCCAACAAAAATGTATGATAATATTTGCCATGTTTTGTTTTATTTTTTATTAACTCAGATATCCTTGACTTTGTTGGTATTAGCAAGAACAAAGTAATAAATATGTGATGAAAATGAAAGGTTGATTTTTTTTTTTTTTTTTTTTATTTTTTTTTTTTTTTTTTTTTTTTTTATTTATTTATTTATTAATTCTTCGATATTTTCATTGCTTTCCTACAGAGTTCTCAGCCATACAAAATTTCTAATGTAGTGTTGGCCATTACAATCACTGCTGGAATTCTGCTGTGCTTCCTGATTATGGTGTTACCTTATCTTCGGAGGATTTACATTGAGGATCATAGGCTTAGCCAGGAGAAACGTGATGCTGTCTATGTCATAAATAAAGGTAAGTGATTCCTTCATAAAGTTCCCATTTCTTTTTGTCAATTTTATTCATTTGCTCTTATTCTCCTGTTTCTTTTCTTCTAAGAACATTTTCTTTATTCTTTCTTTAAAATTGATGAGTCCTCATTCCTATTTCTCTAATTTCTTCAACATTTAAAAAAAAAAATCATTTCTTTGTTTTTGCCCATTTTAATATTTTTTTAAAGGCATATTTTAACTGTTTTTTTCCTTTGTTATTTTGTTTTTCATTTGTCTTATTTTTTCCCTTTTTTTCTTCTCTTCCCTCAATTTTAATCTTTCCTAAATTTATCTGTGCACATCACAAGACCATTACAACAATTAGAAACTACAAAACTAGTTTGCTAATCATTAATCCGTATTTAGGTACTTTTCTTTCAGTTTTTTCTTTGTCTTTTTACATTTAAGTGTTTCTCCTTTTCATTTCAATATTTTTGTTTTCATTAATGATAGTTAAAAATTTACCCAATTGATTATTGGATGCATCCAGTCTTAAAAATACTTGGTTTGTATGTACTGATTGTCTATTCATTAGTTTAATTTAGGCAGTTTACTATATACAAATTTAAAAAATGTGTGTATATATTATTTATTTATTGGCATTGACTCATTAGTCCTGTAAGCTGAATAGTTCAGAATAAGTACTGTTTTACTAGATAACACAATGAGACTCAGGTGGGGTGGGGGTTCATCATTATCAGAGAAGGAGGTAGTGAATGAAGAAGGAAGAGGTAATGACTGAAGATGTGGCTGTTTCTTGCTTTGACTATTCAGTTTTTCTTTCAATGGAATCATGGGATAGCTTTAAACAAATGTTTATACCTTAGAGGAATGTTTAAATATATTATATGCTTCAGTTTTTTTGCTTTTTATGTGTGTGTACAAATTTTGTGATAGAGGATATCTGTGGGTTCAAAATGTTAATTTAGACAGTTTAGTGTATTGTAAATTCAATCATCATTATCATTAATGCTAATAGATAAATAAATAATATCAGGTTATTTTTTGTTTTTGTGTCTTTATTTCCAATTCTTTCATAATCCTGAAACAATTTTTTTAATGTAAAAGAAATATACATTTTCAAAAATACAATTCAAAAAGATAGTCAAAACATTGATTAATTTCAGTACCTTCACAGCTTTTGTTTAGAGAGCAAAGCTAAAGAATAAAGCCACAATTTTGTATTACATAAAGTGACTTGATATTCATTTTGCTAATCAAGATCCTATCTTCAAGTAGATGGAGACATTAGAATGTCTTGTTTCAAAAGTGTTGAAAACAAAGATATGGAAGGTGTTATAAAAATACCCAGAATAAAGATAATACCTGTTAGTATAAAATAAAGAACTTCCAGAAACAGAAGAAAAAATCTTTTTTTAAAACGCATTATATAAATTCTGAAAATAGACTTAAGTCAGACTAACTTAAGACAAACCCTGATTTAAAAAAAAAATCCTTTTTTAAGGGACACTCCATCTGACTCCTTAGGGATAGGGTGCTACTTTGTATAAAGCTTCATGGATTTTTTTTTTTTTTTTTTTTTTTTTAACTGTTATTTGGTTCCTGACCACATGCTGATGGCTGATCAACATTAGCTGGGTCACTCTAGAGAAGGTGTATGATGAAAGACCCAAAACACTTAAGGATCTTGGGAAGAACATCACTGATGATGTGGTCAGGAGCACCTGAGGGTATATTCCTTGAAATTAGAGAAAGCAAAATTTAACTTCAGCAACAACTTAGAATTTATAAAAGAACTGATAGCTTGAATGGAATTGGAAAAAAGAGAAGTGAAAAGCATAGTTGATAAACAGAATTTGTCCGACTAATAAACCCTAAGGTATTCTGAAGTATAAAAAATCCAGCTCCATCAAAAAAAAAAAAAAATCAAATCAAAATACTTGAGTAATTTCCTGTTCTTGACCAACAAGTACCTTTACACTAAAAGAAATGTATTGGAAAGTTTTATTCTGATACCAAAATAATAGCAAACTAAGGAGTCTCACCACCATAACACACAGAATAAGAATAAGCCACTGATATTGTTTCAAGTATTTCTGTGTTTCCGTTATTTTTTGTTGAAATTCTTTGGCCTATTTCATTCCTGAGGTCAAGTTTATTACTATCAACTTCATACATGTAACAGAACACAGAATTTAAGAGATATGAATCTGTGTTATGAGTTGTTTCTTTATTTTATACTTTTTCTTGTTTAAAACTCATAGCAACTACTGAATGCTTTCAAATTTCTTGGAACTTCACTCCTTGATTTAATGTCCTCAAGCAACCCTTTGGCATTGATCCTTGTAAATTAATAGTATTTATCCTTGTAATTTAAACCTATTCTAGGATGAGGCAATAATCCAGGATTATAAGAGGTTGTTATAAAGGGTTAATCTTAGTTATGAGACTTACTGGGGGGCAGAAAGAGAATTTCTTAGATCTATCTTACTCGCTTATCCATTTTGATTTGTTGAGTATCTGAAGTGATGCATTGAGATGTGTACCTCAGGGATTTATGAGGTTCTTGCTTGTTGCTGAATCCACTATCTTAGATACTAAAGTGTCCTTACCTCTTCTGGGTATCGGGTCCAACTATACATTAGGCACTCAGATCAGTCAAATGTGTATGTTGTCAGTCAGAAATAAATGCTCTTCCTAAAGGATTAGAATGATAGAAATTTTCTTTCATGAGAAAGTGGATGAAATGATCTGAATGCCATTCCATTCAATTGTTTGAACACAAATGGCTGGTATCAGACAAAGTGTCTTGGTGAAAAATGTGCTGATAGATTTGCCAATATAGTATCAAAGCATTAAGCCAATTAGATTTGTTTTAGAGGATACTAAATTCTGGCAAACCTCTAAACTCATGTTTTCCTTGTAAACCGCTAGATAATACTACATGCTAGCCAGTTGGGTTTAGAATACGCTAACTCTATCACCTGAAGAGGAGTAAGAGTTCCCTTTGAGGATGTCCTGATTATATCTCTGAAATGCAATTCTGAAGATATGAACAGTATGAAGTACTTCTTAGCTATTATGTTCAGGTTAACTGTGACCTGTTCTGGTAGTACCTCTTAGGGTCCTATCTATGGATCAGTTCAAAAATTATTTGTATTCAATAGGACCATGTGCCAAAAAAAAAGAACTATCAAGAAACAGCTATACAAAAAATGTAAATATGACTAGACAAACACTATTCCCTTAAATTATACCCTTAAATAAATACACTTTTAACAATTTTTTAAAGTTAATTTTCCTCCACACCAAAGATATCAAGACTTAATTATTTCTAGTGGAACTTTATATAATCAAAATGGATATCATTAGGTATAATTATTATCTACCTCTGCAGTTCTGAAACTCATTGCCAAAAATGAAATCACATAAATATTTGTAAAGGGTGCACATATTTTTAGACTGCCACATATTCATATTTTTACTTAATGTTTCTATTCTGTAGAGTTTAGTAACCAATAATACCTAATTTCTATTTTGATAATAGTCCATAGAAGTAATATAATCCTTGTAACTGTAACTTCTTATTTTTCATATAATGTTCAGAGTATGCTTAGTTAGGTGATATTGTATTTCTCTCTGTCTCTTTATATACACATGTGGACAGACACTTGAAAATACTTGACTGTAGATAAGTGATTTGTGTTGCACAGTTACAAGACAAAATCATTTGAACCCAAACAGAATAAGAAGCAATAAATGATATTTGAGTGAAATTTGGGGAATATTTTCTGATGAAAAACCTACTTTGGCCAACCTCTAATTTCAACTATTTCCTTCGAAGTAGTCCTTTTATGATCCCATAAACTTGCATGCAAAGTGTATCAACAAAAATATATGCAACAATATACATTAAGAAGCACTTCATTTCCAACAAAATAAGAGCTAGCAGTAAGGCAATATTATTCTCTATAGCTTTTGGTTGGATTTTTAAAATTATTTTAAATCAGAGATAATGTTTAGTCAGACATAAAATAAATTGTTGAATGTAATATGAAAGACAGTTCAGAACACTGAAAAAATGCCAAGTTTCACAAGGCAAATCTTTTGAAACCTCTTCAGAAATATCAACATAAAATGCTGGAACTTTGTGTGTTTACACATAATTCTAGTCAAACAAAACTGTAGGTTACATTTGATTTCAAATGATTCAATTTAAGGTTGTAGTACAACCAATCTTTCATCTCATGGCTGAATCAGATTAAATGGTTTAATGCATCAATACAATTTGGCTATAAAGCCAGAGAGTTAAGAATGAATGCCTCTGTCTTAGAGACAGTCAAGTGATAAACATAGAATGAGTTTGTTTTGGTAGAGTTCCTACTAAAATTTCATGTCTTATTATATATGTTAACAGTTAGAAACAAAAATATATAAACAGCTCTATTTTCATTCAAGATTTTTTTACTCAATAATTTAAGAGAGAATATTTGATTTTGCACTGTGAAGTTCAGTGGACTTGTCATTTACACATTTTAACATTTTCAAGAATTGCAATTATCAAATCTGCTATCTTTGCTTTTGATTGATATTAAGTGTGTTTTGGGTTATTTTATGTTTAAAAGTTAGGGAAACACATTCATTATACATTGATATTTACAATTTTTGTACAGTTGTTTAAAACGTTTTTTTACATATAGTCCTATGGAATAGAAATAAATTTTAAAAAGATTTGATCCATAGATAGTACCCTTATCCGAGTTGATCTGGGATTAATATCAATAAAGAGATACTTCATTTTCTAAAACTTCAAACCTGGACCCTCACCATCAGATTTAATGGACACCAGGACACCACTTTTTTTTTTTTTTCTGAGATAGGTGGGTTCTTACCCTTCTGTAGAGGATACAGTCAGCATATTCTAATCTTTGCCAACAGAATGACCTCCCTTTTGAGCTATCTGATGAGGTTATATTGAAAATATGAACTTTCTCTTTTGGAGAAAGTTTTGTAGGAGTTTCCTTTGTTTCATCATAAAAAAATTATTGAAACATGTTTAATAAGGTCTACTTTGAGTAATTGGCTTAGCCATGAAAGTCAATTATTGTTGTTTTTTTTTTGTTTTTTTTGTGGATCTGTCAGTATCATCTTTTCATCCACTTAACTGTCAGTGGATATTGAAAGAAATTCCCCTTCCAGAATAGACTCGTATTCTCCTGAATTGACATTTCTTTTCACTTAATGAATTATGAATAACAAATATAGTAAATTTTTCCAACTATAATTGAAAATTTAAATGATGGGTTGCAGGTAGAAAAGACTTGGAGCGTTCATTTTGAAATTTGAAAATTCCTGTTCTTTACAGCATTGGGAATTGATGAAGAGATATTTTTTATGTCTTATATTAGATTGACTAATTTTCAATGAATCTTAATTAGCTGTCAAATGTGAATAAGCAGATGCTGTTTGCTTATACCCTGTCTTTTTGGGTAAACAAAAAAAAATCATTATGAAGGAATATGTTCAGTGTTTAAAAGTCAATAAAGGATGGAGAGTATAAGATGCAAATAACAAAAAAAAAAAAAAAAAAAAATGACAATACTATTCAAACAAAGAAAGGGAAGGTGTTTCTTAATTTTTATTTTTGGGAAGCAACTTGATATCTCAATGCCACATTTCAACTGAATCAGAGTAACAAGACTTGAAATAGAAAAATAGACTCAGAGTATGTATCTACCTAAACCCTCCCCCATGGTTAGAATTTGACATAAGTCAGTTGATTTGAATTCAGTTTTCTCTCATCTAAACTGGTTGCTGTAACAAGGCTTGAAGGGCTGTCTTTTCTCTCGTTTACCCACAGATTGGTTACTTAAAGTAACATTTAATGCCATTTTTTAAAAATATTTATCAATAAGAACATAGTATCTTTTGAATTTTTTGTCCATTTTTATCAGTGGAATATATTGGTTTTTATATGAATTAGATTTATTATTAGAATTTTGAAGCATTTTCTTTGCCTCAATTCAGATCATCTTTAAAATTAGCTGTAATTCTTTTCAGATTGCCTCTGTTTTACTAGCAGAAAATGTTTAGAAATCTTGAATGAAGAAAGATTAAGATTTTTTAAACTATGATAATCTTTGATTCTTACTTTCTATCCTGTATGAAAGAAGTGGCCCTCAAAAAGTTATTCTTAGCATTAAATTAATTCGAAAACAGAATTTGTATTGTCATATATTTGCAAGTGCTATTTTATAAGGTGTGACCAAAACTATTGAGACCAAAGGTGTCAATTTTTAAAATTTTAAAATTCAAATGATGATGTTAGTACAATCAAACAACTTAGATAATAAAGTGATATGTAGATGTCAAGATAAGTCTATGCTAATTTGGAAAAAATTATGAATTCAGTTTTGATACTTTTTGAATGAAATATTTTAATAAAACACAGGACTGTGTTTGTGCAGTACCCATAATATGAAACCTGTAAGTTTCTCATGCAAATTCATCTTAAGGCTAAGAATTGAAAATGTAGCAGACATTATAGTAGAGAAAGTTTACAAGTGCTTTCATCAAGAAAAAAAGTTGCTGGTATAAGTATATTGAATACTAAGACTATTTTGAAGTAAATCAATGTTTCATTTATTGTTCATTTCTGTCTTGGTAAATACAGTTTCAGTCTTAATACTTTGTGAAAATACCGTAAAAAAAAACAAAAATTAGTGATGGTGAAATGTTGATATAGTAAATGAAGTGATAGTTTGATTTCAGAAGTTTTTTTTTTTTTTTTAAGTAGTAAACATTACTATAAATGATTGAATTACAAGCAGTTTGGTCAACATTTCAATCCAGTATTGAATAATTATAATCTTTACATTCTAGTTTGATCAACAGATTTATGTAGTATTTTATCAAGATTATCAAATTATTATAGAAATAGAACCATGTGTGGGGAAAAAAAACTCTTATATAAAACTAAAACAAAAAATATAAATATGAAAGTATATTGAATGCGATTCCTTAACCCTTAGGCTTAAAATAACTCTAAAAATCAATCGATCAGTAGAAGGATACAGGTATTAGCTGAATTTTAATCTGAAATTTTTCCTTTTTAAGAAAGATGTGTTGAAAGAAATTTGCATTTCATTCATTGTACATTTTTGTCTTGCTAAATATGGCTTCAATCTAAATATTTTTAGAATACAGCTCAGGTGTGTGTTTGATAAAGATTTCTTTGCCTATAGAAGGTATGTCCACACTGACAGAATAAATGTATTTTTTGAATATGACGTAATAAGATAACAAAAACCTCGACATGGAAGTTTCAAGTTTCGTGTAACTTTCTGAAAATACACAATTTTATACTTTTACCATCAACAATTGGATGGATAAAATCCCATTGCTTTTATAGAGAGTAATGAATGTATAAGTTGAATGCATATGTAATTGTTTTATTTTGTCTATTTAGCTGTCAGGGGTAATCATCATCAAAATAATATGCAGATTTTTCCAACATCATATCTATCTTTATTTTACAATACTATGTGTTGAAACAAACCTCTTTATGATATCTGACAGTGTTCTGGTATTAGTCGTTGGATGAATCATCAGTGGCCCACACAGAATCTTATCAAAATTAATGCAACAGGTGAATAATGGCCCTTTACTATCTACTTTCCATTGCCTCTGCCTTCAGCGCAAAATATAAGTAATGACAACACAAGGCCAATCAGAATAGGTTCAAATTAAATCCATCCACATGAAAAAAAAAAGCAAACAGCTGAAGAAAGAAAAAAGAATAAAAAAAGTAAGGGGAAAAAAAAAGTCCATTTTCTACGGCTAATATCATTTCAACGGAACTGACGCCGAGTTTCCAGTGCTGTCAAACCTCATCAATTAGAATATGTCTGAGATTCTTGGGACATACATCTTTGGCATAACGCTTTGATTAGACAGCAGGAAAAAAAAAAACTTGGTAAGAGTAAAGCAAATAAAGTTGATGCTCTATGGAAATAACTGGATTCTCTAAAAAAAGACACTTTTAAGCTTAGTTAGAAAAGATATCTCTGCAAATTATGTCTGATGCAAAATTATTTGTTAATATCCAAGAGTGTGTAATTTGTCTTTTATCCTTCTATTTTTCATTTTCACTTTATTTCTGTAGTTTTTATTTTACAGAGGAAAGATTTCATGGGAAGAAGAGTGTGGTATTTCTTATTAGTAGAATTAAAAAAAAAAAAAAATGAATGTTAAGAAATTATTTAATACTATATCTTTGAATGAAATGAATTTATGTTTACATAAATGTGGAAAAAAATGTTTTGAAATGTAATGGGTAAAAAAAAGTTGCTTTGAAAATAAGGAGTATAAAATATCATGACCAAAGTAATTTCACAAAGTAAAACAATTTTTTAGTTCTCATTTTTCCCCCCAAATATTAAATTTCATCTCTGTTAGCTGACAAAGAAAGAATGGCATAAAAGGTGGTCATAATAAAGATTGACTAAATAATAGGGGAAAAGGTTAGTTTTAATATGGGCTCTGTAGTCGTCAAGGACCAGGTGTTATAGAACTTTCAACCCAGAATATTACTTGTAAATTCAATCAAAGCACCTTCTATTATTTCTTTTTTAGTAATGTAATTTACCCAGTAATTTTGATAATGTAATTTACTAAACTTAATATTGTGTGTCTACCATGGAACTAAGCAAGATTATGATTGCCTTCTGATTTTTTAAAAAACATGTTTTGTTGGCCACTTAACTTTTCTACTTTTTTCTTTTGATCATCTGAGAAAAAGACAGAAATGGGATATATAATCGTACATTGAATTTCATCTTGGTTGCTGACTTCAGTAAATTTCTCTTGGTTTCATATTTGAGAAAAAATTCTTTATTTAATGAACCAAATAATGTTATTTGGTTTTTGTTCAGAAAACCATTTCTAGAAAAGACCATTCTGATGGGAAAAAATTTGTGGATTTAGAATTTTTTAAAAATTCCAAAGCTTCTATTTCCCTTCTCAAGATATATTTGTTTGGTTATATATATAAACAACTAAGTAATTTACTTTGGAGATTTAAAGTCATTTAAATTGATACAAGTAATCATTATCAAATTTACACTGAAAATATCAGCATCAGTTCAAGATTAGTAAGAATTGATGGATTTTTAATACATGAAAATATCAAACTCCCTTCTAATCTTAGTTCATTTATTATTATTATTATTATTATTATTATTATTCCAGACAATTACTTGCCTGAGTAAACATTAGCACTCCCATCAGGTTTTAAATGTTGTGTTTACATCAAATTATGAGTAATGATAAATCTGATATAAATTTCTTACATAATCCGTATCAAATTATTATGCCTAATTATTTATACTTTGAAGTCTTGGCTTAAGGCTATCACTAACACTTATTTAGGTCTAAAATTATACATGGGAATATTTATAAGGTGGATTTAGTTGTAATCCTGAATGACATCTTGGAAAAGAACTTTGAATCTTTGGAGAAAATGCAGGACATATGTACTCAATATAAATTGTCCAAAATCCACATAATTAATGATCAATATTTTTTTCATGTTGTTCTGTGTCATTAAAAGGAGAGTGCTCAGATGTGAGACAACCTCTCACTTACTTGTACATGCACTTATTCAGCAGCACTTAATTAATAAAAAAAAAACTTCAACATTAGATTTCTGCATAGCTTGAAAACATGGCAACTCTCCTTTTTTAAAAAAAAATTAAATTCAAAATCAGTATAAAAATACTGAAGATAGACATAAGATGACAAGAAATTACTAAGGAACTAAAATTTCAAGAAACGGCCTCTCGAAAAATTCTCTTGAAGTTTAAAAGCACTGAAAGTGATTTTGGATCAACTAAGTTTTCCGATAAAATTACAGTATGTAAAGTGATTAGGATATCAAAAGTTCAGTCAAAGAAAATTAGAAGACAAATTATTGATAAATGTGACTTGAATAAAATATGAAATATTTCTGTTATTAATTGCTTATTTATATCTTTCCAGTTTTTGTAGTAAATCTTTGATTTTTGTTGAATGTCAAGTTTAGATTTCACACTCTATATTAAGTATAGGTACTCAGTAAAACTCTGAAAAGTTAATAGGTTGATCAATATTCTCTCAAGGAATGTCACCAAATGTGGTTTATTTTTCTATGTAGTCTCCCTTGCAGTCCATACTCTTCTACCCTTGGTGTTGCAGCGCTTGAATCCCATTGGTTAAAAAAGTCATCACATGAACTTGCCACTTCACCCTTTTATATATATATATATATATATATATATATATATATATATATATATATATGATTCAGTAAAAAATTTGATCCTGAAAGTATCAAACTTTTTTCAAAATGAATGGATTAGATAATTCATGTGAAGAGAGATTAGTATATTTAAAGTTTAAGCAAAAAGAAAAAAAAACATTTTTAATGCATGTCTAGCTTGTGAAAATATACATTTGGCATTTATATATTTTAGCTATCAATTGATAGTTTTGAGGTAAGTGATAGCAGGGAGACGAATCTATTTTGAAAGTTAGGATCATTTTATTTCTTAAAAACTACACTACTATACTGTACTGAAAAAAAAAGACGTACTTAATTCGTGAAATATTCTATTTGATTTGAATTCAGTAGAAAGCAAATATGTCATATATGAACAAAAATTATAATTAAATCACCTTTGTGTAAAAATCCTATGAACAACTTCTTGTCCTTTTGACTATAAGAGAATTATTTATAGCTTTAAAAAATACTGAAGTTGATATTCATCTAGAAATGAAGGGGAGATTTGTTAGGATTTGACTTATCAGATTTTGTTATTGTTGGATTTTCATTTTTACAAGTTTGATGACATGTTCTTGCATATTTGTAGTTAAATTTACATATAATTTTGTTTGTTGTTGCTTATACACAAAATTAGATGGGAAATTTAATTAGCACAAAAATGCATTCCTAGCTTTGAGTACTCAAAGAAATGTTATCTTATTTCGCTTTTATCTACTAACTGAAAAGTTAGATCCCGCGTAATTAAAATTTAAGGTTTAAAATAAAGTATTAATCCTTGTCTAAAAGTTATGAAAGTGACCTTAGAATTAAAATTCAAGAATTTAAAATGAATTGAAGATGCATTATGATATAATCCTGCTGGAGTAGAACGTGGTTACGGCAACCAGTCATTGTAAACTTTCTGGGACGGAGCCAACCAATCGGTAACAAGCAGATAAGGGCCATCACTCTGGTCATGTTGTTAAGCGCAGTTCTGCTTGGGATCACTGCATCGGTCTTCATAACGACCATCCACCCATCTACCCACGTTGTATTTTGATCACAGAAGTTAAGAAGGTCGCTTAATAAAGTCAGTGGAGTGGTGAACAGGTCGGCAGCCTGTGGTTTCATCAAAATAAATCTCCAACACACACAAATACACACGCACAAAGTTAATACAGGTTAAAAATTTAAACACTCCTTCTGTTTATACTGTCAGTAGTATGCAGAAGTTTTAACCCTTCCCATTATTGTGTTAGTTGAGTCACACTGAATTATGCTAGGCAGTTGTAAGTGGTTTATTAGTACGCTAATTCTTTAGTATTCAGACGCTGGTGCAAGGTCTCTGGTTCAGCGGAGCTGGTAGACTCTCTGTGACACGATGGGTGGCCTTCGTTTCTGTGGGTATGGGTGTCGGTCAGGATCCCTTTTTCTGTTTTGGCGTGAAACCCACACAAAGGGCTTGGACGCGAGATTTCCCACGAGACCGGACGAGGGAAGGGATGCCCCAGAGTCAAGAGAAGAAGTCGGTCAATAGAAGTGGACAGAACAGACCGGTCGAGAAAACTGGGCAGTCGACAGAAGTCGGGGGAAGCTGACGGTCGAGAAAGGCGGCTGCTAGAACCTGTGGACTGAGATACCAGGTTGGCCAACGTGAGAAGAGGAGTCAGCATTCCTTTGTGGCTTTGTAGGAATTTCGCTCGAATACACACTCGTGATAGCCTGCAGATGCTCGAAGAGCTACACAAAAGTGTCACAAACTTCTCCCTTCTTGCGCTTAGAGCTAACCCAAGTCCGTGTTTGTTCTCTTTTCTACCACCCCCTCGGTTGTGCATGTTGTGTTTTGTGTGTCCGTAGAGAAATGTGAAATACTCCTGGTCGGAGATATGAGAATCCTCTAGACGATCTGATCTGATGGCCATGAGTGGTTTAGGAAGTTGAGTTAGTGGGAGTTGGCCTGCGGTGTATTGTCACACTCTAAATCGACTGTTCTCTCGACTCTGACTTCAACTCTTCTGGTGAGATATCAAAAATTCAAACTAATGTTGAAACCGGTGTTAAACCGGCGTGAGGATTGACTAAGGTATTACGCCTCAGTTATTGCTTTATCCTTAAAGTCAATTTCTTCTTATTTCAGTTTTCTTTAAAACAGCTTTTCCAAATTAGAGGAATTGTCCGACCTCTTTTTAGTGGTCATCTCGCTGGATCCATTCTCTCAACTCCAGTTGATTTTTTTTTTTTTTTTTTTTTTTTTTTTAAATATCTATCGCCCATATCTGGTACCAGCAGGATATTAGAACTCTCTTATTCCTCTCATTCTCTCTATATTCAACCGAGCCCTCATCCTTAGGTGGGCACAACAATCTTTTTGTGACTAATCTAATTTTTAGAATGCGTTGGCAAAGGAGAGACTTCTAAAGATGATCAGTGACCAGTGTTTTTCTATGTGATCGATCGCCTAAACATTTCTAATGCAAACATTTCTGCCTTTTCTGGTAATTTCATAAATGATCTAGACATTTTTTGTCTTCAAATTTTAGTTGTCCAACAAATAATATTAAGCAATTAAGATTCTCTTATCAGATATTCCTGGTCGTCTTTTTTTTAAAAATTCAAACAAATGTTTCCTTTCTGATAACTTCATAAACAGCCAGGTGACCTCGGCCGAGCTTGGCTGTGTATTTTTGGGGTTTTCAATCTTTTCTTTGTCTAGTACCTTAAATTTTCACAAGTTTACGACCCAACCCTTTTTCACCTCCTCCATTCATGTTCAATTGATTAACCCCCCCTTCCAAGTTCCAGTGTCATACTATCTTTTGGACTTGCAAATGTTTTTGTCTCTTAACTTTTTCATTTAGTTTGTTTACTTTCAATTGATTAAACACCCTTTCAAGTTCCAGTATCACAAAAAGATACATCAAGGACCGGTCTACAAATGTTCAAAGAATCTTTTGTTCGGTTTAGTCTGCTTTTAAGAAGCTGAAATGGTATATAGTCGAATGAAACGGAGAGTGACCCAGAAGGTAGCTCTGAATTGTTTTCCATTGGGTTATCCAGTCGATCCACAAGACTGAACATAAAAGAAAACATTGCTTTATTCAAGATCCGTTCAAAAGTATTATTATAGCTGTAGCGAAACCAATAATCTATACAATCCACAGTCCATCATCTTACCCATCATCCATCTTTGCTGCTTGGTTTAGTGGTGTGAGCGCAACAAGCAATTCCTTCTCAATCGGAGTAGAGATGTTGTCGTTATTTATCACGTAATTTGTTGAAGCGATTGAGTCTTCATTAACATTTTTGTGTGAATATAATAAATTAATTTATTACTCGGTGGCGTAATGACTAAAGGTACTGATCAGCAGCCTCGAAGTCAGCAAGTTTGAACTCCAGTCGCGCTATTGCGTTCGCTTTAAAAACCTCTTACCCACCAAGCCTCATGTTAAGTAGTATCATCGCTGTTATATTATACAAGGATAGCTTTAATATTAAATAACTTGCGAATGTTTTTTTTTTTCCTGCCATTAAACTGAAACTCATATATAACTCCTGTAGTTAAAACCCCAAACGAAAATAACTATGCAAACGAGAACAGCTAATTTAATCATTGTGCCTGCACCAGCTGAAAAGAAATCCTTGTATCTGTCTTAGAATTTATTAAGCCTCAATTACTGTGATCGTGATTTTTTTTTTTTATGATATCAGCTTATCTCCCGTCTAAAATTTAATTCAAAGGACCCTTTAATGCTGTTAAAGAGTCATTTTTTATAATCTTCAAAATGAAAAACATGATTAAGGGAACGAGGAAGACTAATTTATACATGTTCAAGATATTTTCAAATTTGCTTTGAATGTCACTCACACGTTGTTTTATCAGTCTATATTTTGTTTTATTCTTATTGCCTTTATTTTTAGAGTAGTTACTTAAGATTTATTAATAGATATCTTGTATTCATTTTTTTCTACACATAAAAGTAAAGATAAAGCATTGTTTTTTTTTTGTTTTTTTGTTGTTGTCATTTTTATGACCACAGATTGAAACACGAGTTAAATTGTTAATGTTATGCACATTTATAGAATTTGCTCATTTCTCCACGAGGCAGATTTTGAACAAAGTATTTAAGCAGGGTATATGTGTGGGTAGTTCCAGAAATTGCCCAGTGCTATCAGTATATCACTATGAGGGATTAACCTTACCCTTTAAGTTGAAATGGAGGGGTGCAGCCTGTTGGAAAACGCACCTTTGAAGTGAATCCGTAGAGAAATCTGATCCCTCTGATAAAATAAAACGGGAATTCTTCCAAGGTATAGCCATGTCCGTACTACTGTATGGTTGCACTACTTGGACTCTAATGTACCACTTGGAGAAAAAAGTCTAGGTGGGAACTATACAAGGATGCTGCATGCTTTTTTGAACAAATCCTGGAAGCAGTACCCTATAAAACAGCAGTTGTACGATTATTTATCCCTCATCTCGCAAATCATACAAAAGACGAACAAGATATGCTGGGCACTGTCGGAGAAGTAAGGACGAACTCATAAATGACGTTCTCCTATGGACTCTTACGCATGGACCCACCACTGTTGGCTGACCAGCAAAATCTTAGATTCATCAGCTATGTGAGGACACTGGATGGCATAAAGAGGACTTATCAAGTGCGATAGCTGAAAGGGATGGATGGCGAGAGTCAAAAAAATCTGTGCTGTCGGAATGCCTTGATGATGATGATAACATAAATTAATTTTCAGTCTTCTGATTTATTGCATTATACTTGCAGCTGCACTTATTACCAGTTCAATAAGCTCACTTTTATCTACTAATTGAAAAGTTTAAGACTGAGTTAGATTAAAAGGCAGAAGATAAGGATTCCGACTTTTGATCAGCATTTGTAGATTGAGTCTCGCTCAGTGGCAGGCTAAAGAAGAAAAAAAAGTTATCTGGGAAGAGAGTAAAATATTTCAATATTTTCAGTTTCTGTGTTAAATATTTGAAAACGATATTTATTTATTCATTATCATCATCATTATTATACTACTGTTTATAAAGTATGGGAATTTGTTGAGAATTTTATTTTGACACCTCTGAATTATGGTTTGAAAGAGAGATCATAAGACAGATACAAGATAAATCCATTTCACTGATTATAGAGATTCTATTTCCCTTTTTTTGACTGAATTCATTCCTGTAATGTAATGTATTGACCACTGTTAATAAAAATCAATAAGGCTTTCATTCACCCGAACTCTACATAGATATTAGGATGAAAATAGAAAGTTTTTTCCATGCTTTAAATATGACCTGAGAAAATCTCTATATACTGTAATATGTTTAGAATTCCAACTTCTGGTATGAGAAGATGATCTATAACGTTAATGTATGATTTTCATCAGTTTTCCTTGCTTTGATTGGTGTTCCTCACATAATAATGATCCACTTACCTAGCTTTTCAAGGAGTGTCTTGAGTATAACACTAAACTACATCTCATGGCGAAAATCCAGTTCTGAAGAGTTTGAAGCACTCCTTCATTACCATTACTCCCAGATTCACTCTGATTTAGAGTAGTAGTATCTGCAAGGGTCCATCTATGGGTCGAATAGATCTGTTAAAAATTAGATTTGATTGGACCGCGTGCAAAAAAAAAAAAAAAAACTACAACAAAGTAAATATGTCCTTTGAACGTGATTCCCTAACTTATTGACATAAAATAACCCTAGACGGGTTGACAATCAATCAATTTCCCTTTTGGCTCAGACAGTTTATCGACTCTTTACTTTTGTGTGATAGTTGTTATTGTATTACTAGCGTTTTTTGTTGGAGTTGTCAGTGTTGCTTCGTATATTTTAATATTGGAAAAGAAGAATGATTTATAGACTTTATCAGTCTCCCCACGTAGGAATTGAACTTTTACTAAATGTAGAGAATCATCTTTTCTGTCTAACCCAGTTTATGAAACTTCAATTAAGGGCCTTGGTGAGATTACAGTGTGATAAAATATTGGCAACTTTATTGTCTTTCCCACCTTGATAAATATTTTATTAAAAGTCTATTTATTCCAAATGGCAATTTCAGTTTTTCTCTTTTAATTTTAATTCTATTCGGGTTAAAAAATGAACAGTTTCAGAATAAGCACTCCACTTCATTTCATGTTTCTGTTTATGATTTTTGAGCAAAAATTTCTTATGTTTATTAAATAATGAACTACATAAATTCAGATAATGCATAAAAAAAAATGTTATTTCATCAAGTTTTTTGAAAGGGGTTGAATTAACAGTGTATATTGATGCTAAAATTACCTCCTACTTTGTATTCGGTGCATGTCTTAAGTAATATCTTTCAAATACTGCCTCCTCCAACCAGTGTCTACTCGATTGTTGTATGATGTTTAATTTCTTACTCCCACTCCGCTTAGTCAAAGTGGAACTGAAGTCATGAGGGCGGGGCCGTATATTTCAAAGGGAGTCAGTCTGTTTTTTCATGAACATAGATTGGAAATTGAATTCCCTTTGTAAAATTTAATGAAATAACTTTTCGAAAAAAAATTTTTATCATCTGAATCTGTTATTTTGAAAAAAAATAATCTGAAGAAATTTTCTTACCCGCCAATCGTTTTCAAGACCTTAAGTTGGAGGAGGTGCTCATTTCGAACCTCGGCTTTAAAAGTTAGAAATTTTGAAATCAATTTTGTTTGGTCATTTTCAAACACACTCTTTATTGGTGGCTGTTGCTTGTCCAAACACAGATCAGGGTTTTCAGATCTGAATTGTTGAAAGTTTGTTGGAGAAGGACTAAAAGTTTTAAGTTTGTAGAGAACATGGCCTAATTTATTTGTTTACCTATTGATGTTTTTCAAGGTAAACATTTTCATATAGAGAGTATTGTGGCCTTTTTTAAAAAAATATTATCACTGCAAATATTTGATAAAAATGTGGCAATAAGAGGACATTCTAATATTTACAAAAAGACATAATTATGATTATATAATCATCATATATGATATTACTAAAGGAAACATGTCACATGTCAAGCAGGTGAATCTCAAGGTTTTATTGTGGGTTTATAACATTAAGCAAAAAAAAAAAAAAAAATCTGACCCGAGAATGATATGAAGTGAAGTGGTTGTAAAAGTAATGAACAAAGCGTTAATTATGATAATCAAATAATTCGTTTATAACGCAAGTAATGAAAGTTTGTAAGGATGTAATAGTTCAGTCTATTTTCAATCATAATAGTTTCTAATTTCTCCTGACTAATCAAGAAGAATTCTTAATTTATATAGGCAGAAGGTGGATTAGATTGACCATTCATTGATTGGCGAAACGTGTTCTCATAATTTTTTTTTTAACTCGTCCAAATCTGAAAAAAAAAATTTTACAACCGGTTAAGGACAACAGTACTCTTTGTGACAAAACAGCTGTCTGCCGTGCTTTTACATCTGAAACTAACTCAGCAATAAGCGGCAAGGAATAAAAAGAATTTCGTCTCAAAAAAAGATACAATGAAATCCAAGTGACTAAGATTTCATTTTTTCTTTTATACACAAGACTTGGGGTAAGGAAGAATGACTCCCACCCCCACATATACCTTTGGGAATCTGATAAACTTTTAAGTGAAAATAGCACTTAAAACGTTCTGGTGGAATTTCATAATAGAGACGTCATCGTTTGGTGTTTTTTTTATGTCTTTGTGTGTGTGAGGGGTAAGACTTAAAGATATTGCTATCCATTAGGCTTCCTAGATTACGATTATGAAAATGTTTTTAAAATTGTTTTAATTTTACTACGAGGGTTCAGAACTGACATTTTCTTTATTAGAATGCATGTCAAAGATTTTGGCAGCATCCGTGATTTTTCTTTTGTTTTATCTGTAATTAATTTATCTAGGATTCTTTGAAAAAATGTGATTATATTCAAAGAGAAGCCTTGTAAAGTGTAAAGTTTACCAAGTGCTTGAGAGGCTTTTAAGTAGTATTCCGAGGGGAATAGATGCAGCTGGTGATTAGCAAGGCACACATCTATTATAGATAAAATAAGATTCTGAGCAACATTAACAAGAAGTTTGTTGACAGCAGAGGATAAGTGTCAAGTTGGCTATAATTGTTTATAGTCTTTCTTTAAATTTACTGTTATGGATGAAACTTCGAGATATGAGTAAACAGTTTTTAGAAAATATTAACTTAAAAAAAACTTGTATGACTCAATGAAATAGGGGATGTTTTTGTTAAGAGTTTAATTTTTTTTATATTGATATGTACTTTTAGCAGTAGATGTAAAGGTTCAGTTTTCATGGCAGCAGATTTCTGCCTTTTTTTGAGATAAATTTCTTGGCATAGTCTTAAGAGATTTTTTTCCAAAAGTAAGATGAGTTGTTTTGCAATTAAAAATTTGAACATTTTTGTGACTCTTATGGTATTACCATTTGTCTTACAAAGTTGTACTATCCTTGGTATGACACTAAACAGCATCCAAGTCTGCTGGGACTGTAGAATATACTGATTGCATCTCTGTAAGGGGTAAGAGCTTCCAACGAGTGTCCTGGATATGACACTAAAGCATCTGATGGTGAGGCTCCAGTTATAGTTCTTTGAGGAATGTAGAGTATCCCTTCATTGACTCTGAGCTGGAGTGGTAGTACCTTTTAGGGTCCCATTTATGGGTCAAATAGAATTATTAATGTTAAATGAAATTTAAATCGGTGCAAACAAATGAGCTCTGGCTCATTTTAAAAATAATGTTATCTACAAACTATTTTCTTGCAAATTATATAATATATAAGTAAAAACAGGATTTGGTATAAAATAAACTCAGAAGGGTTGATATGCCATAAAACATAAACAAACCAAACACTGAAATGTATTAGATGGCGAGACTCCAGTTCTAGAGATCTGGAGAATGTGGAGTATCCTCTCATTACCATTACTGCCAGGTCCACTCAGAACCAGAGTAGTAGTATTTGTTAGGGTCCTATCTATGAGTCAAATACATCTGTTTAAAAAGTATTCAAATTCACTAGGAATGTATCTGATTTCATGAAATTTAAACTTATTAACTTGATTACTGGTGTCTTTTTAAAAAAAAAATATTGCTTACTAGTTGAAGAATGTAAGAAGACAAGATAGAGATCATAGCTTGTTAGATTACAATATCTAAGTTAAAGTAAAGTTGGCGACCTTAGTCGAGGCTTACCTAAAGGCTCCCTTTTCAATAGCTACTACACTGAGGTGTAGGGGAGGACTTTATTCTATTCTCTGGATTGCCCCACTTTACACTTGATCCTTACCTTATAATGCTGAGTGTTAAGCAAGCTGGCATCAAGTACCATTTTTTTAGTCTTTGGTGTGACTTGACCTGGGTTTGAACCCTGGTCTTCTGGACCATTGGTGACCACTCTACTCAAAATCTAATGGTTACAAACACTGATTGTTACTATGAAAGAAATATATCAGAAAAATAGAATATAATATGGAATTCATTATTTGAAAGGATTTCCTGGATTTTTGTAAAAAAATTTTTTCTAGGTTTGAGATTTACCTGTTCAAACATTCTTATTTTTTAGCATATTTTTAGTTCTAACTGAGCAGTAATGCTATATAATCATTTAACTTTTTGTGGGGAGATCCCCTCTTGATAGGTGACCTCTTTTTACAGTAAGGAACAAAAAATCTTTTCCTTGACTCCAGTCAGTCTGTAGGTAGGCATCCTACATTTGGTAGTTCTATATCAAACACTTGGCTGTTTATAGAGGATAAACAAATCCTTCCCAGTTATTAGTAATAAGCATTTTATCTAAAATAAAACTTCCCTAAAGTTTATCTATTGTATAAAATCCTATGCTATAATTTTTCAATATAAATTAATGATTAAACTAATTAATAAAACTCTTTTGAAAATTCAAAATTTAATGTAACTAGATTATCCGAAAGATTATTTTAACTTTTCTTCTGTTGAGAATTCATTAATTAGGAATGATACAATTGTTATGATTTTAACTGAATATAGATTGGAGGTTTATTATTGTTTATTTAAATTGTTTAGAAATGAATACCGAGATATTAATTTGCTTAGTTGACCTGTTAAATTAAACTGGGTGCAGACTGAAAGGATTTTCATATCTGTAAAAAGTAGCCAAGCCAGTCTAAGCAAATAACATTGCGATTCATTACTTGTATTTATTATGACAAAGAACAAAATTTTGCATAAAGCAACTGTTATAATAAGTCTTTACCTTTTATGAGAAATTTTGTTTTCAGACCAATTTACTTCAGGTGCGGAAGCCAAAAATCTAAATTCTTTTCTGTTCCAGCATTCAATCTTCTGTTTGAAAGGAATTAAATTATTGCTTATAATTCTTGTGAGCAAAAGAGAAACAAAATAATCACCAAAGACAAGCCAGTAAGTTGGTGGAAGCCTGATAGCACATGTATTAGCTGAACAGAACAATTGCAGTTTAAATATACTTTTGTGATGCAGACATTTTGCACAAGATATATTTATTTCTATTGGTGTTTGGTAATAGCCTCGATTACATGCTTTTCTGTGTCAATAGACACTATCTAACAGCTTGTCACAAGCTGTTAACAATTCAGAACATTTGTGTAGTGTGAAAAGCAACAAAACTGTCAGATCATTATTCAATTTTGGCATTTACATTATTTGACTCTAAACAGGGTGTGACTTTGGAATATTTGATTGACTCAGATTTTGCCCTTAGAATATGGGGTGAAGATTTCAATAAGGAAATATAAAGTAAATGCATTGGAAATCATAGAAGCAGAATCTAAAATATTTGTCATTTCAAGTTTTTCATCAGTTAGAAGAAAGTATTAAAGGGTATTTTCTTCACTGTTTCTTAATTTAAAACAAAAAAAAAACAAAACAAACTAAATAAATTTGATTGTAAAAGTAAAGTTGAGTAAAAATAATAAAGCAGACAAGAAGATTATTTTGTTATTGACTTCCTTAATATCTTTTCTCCACTTTCTATTTAGGAAAAATAATATTTTTATAGTTTTTAATATCCTTCTTCATTTTTCCTTCTTCATCATCATCTTAATTTACACTCATCATTTTAAAGAAATCATTTTCTATATTTAGCATACAGAAATAAATAAGTGCAATAAAAAGTATTGAGGTTGAATCTTTAGATCTTCTAATTTTGAAATTTAGTTTGGTGTGCATAGCTGAACAACTTATACAATATAGTAATTATGTGTAGAGTTCATCTAGGTGAGCTAGTATCAACTCTTAATATATATATTTTTTTAAATTAGCAGTTTCAATCCTTTTTTTTTTTTTTATCAAGAGTTTTTGGCAAAACACAAGATTGTGCTAGTGCACTGTGCTTCAAATTCACCATACATCCAGCTCCCTGTGATTCTTTTCAGATTTCCTAAACTAAAAATTTATCTCAATAGTTAGAAATATGAGAATGTAGATAACATGAAAATAAAAATGATGGTGTAGCTTTACACTGTATCTAAAGTGGATTTTCAGAGGTGCTTCAACCAACATAAAGCTCAGTGGAATAAATATATTCCATTTTGAGATGTAAACACGCACACACCTCATTTATTGAATGTAGACTATTCATTAGAGATAATAAGTGATTATTATTATATCTTAATATATATATTATTTGTCAGACCAAACATGAGAAAATAAATTTTTTAAATGCAAGAATTTTTTTTTATGAATGTCAAGGTTAAATTGTATGTCTGATTGTTTTTTTAAATAAAATAGTTATATAACTTGCAAAGGTACCTTGCAATGCTCAAATGACAAAATATTTGAAATAATTCTGGTATAGTGAAACTGACATAAAGACACAACTAAAAGAATGTCAAATTAAGAGAAAAAAGTCATTAGTTTCTGAGTGTCTCTTTGTAAATATGTAGAGTTTATTTTCATTATATACCTATGAACACAAACATATAACCATGTCAAACCTGAAATCCATCGTCATCCATATTACCATTGCAAACACTTTTATTTCATATCAAAGTCCATCTCATCCTATTTGGCCAGAAATGGCATATTTTGCCATCTGATGACCTAAAGTAATCTCGGTTTACTTAAGAGGTCAACCTTGTAGAGTTTATATTGAAGCAGGAGATCAAGTCAATATCTGTACAAAAATTCAGATTGTCGAGACTTTCCATTTGCCTGTGATCTTTGGACACACACACACAGCATAGTAGTATAGATAAGGTGATTTATCTGCATAATCACTACCAACTTTGTTATGTTAGTTCAAAATGATGGTAAGCAGTTAAGAAGGGTGAAATATGGGCAAAAAATAGAAGACTAGCATCAACATAACTGCCAAAGATTGTAGATATAATACACAAGAATCATTGAATATTTATACACATTGAAAAATATGTACCTAAAGTTCACTGTAAAGCATCTTCAATTATCTGGGCTTGGCTCAAGTAAGTACAGTATAACAGAGGTCATTTTGATTATACTCCAAGATGCAAGTAAGCTATGATCATCAAAAAACATTAAGTGGCCCTTGAACAAACAAGAATTACCAATATAGCAACTCATAAGCATATGGAATATAGACTGTAATACAAATGCATCTAATTATATGCTACAGCCATATACACAAGATCACTTAGGTGCATTGTACACACAAGAATACATACCCACCAGTATTGTGAGGTTTATTCTTGACTCCATTTGGGAAAGGCTCAGTAGTTTTCAGTTTATGTAATAATGATTCAAGTCATAGGTACTGGTAGTATATATCAGCATTATAAAAACTATCTTATCTTTTCCTTTTTTTTTCCTCTTTTCTTCACTTATTCCTACTGTTAAAGTATTTCCTTTCTAAACGTTACTGTGATAATGATAGATAGTCAATATCTATTTTTCATTCAAGATACTTGCATATTACATTGAGAATATTTGATTATTTGCCTTGGTTCAAACTTTCTACACTAGGGGTCGAAACAGCTGCTGTTGTTGCTTGAAAAACTGAGATTCAAATAAAAGTAAGAACACAGGCAAGATCTGTCTCTTTCGAGCCAAGCAGCAGAAATGTGGTGACTAAGGAATTGCTTCTCTCAGCAAAGCCAAACTGAGATATCCCCCACCTTTTTGTTTAAATTTTTCAAACCAATATAGAAGTCTTACTAAACCTAGTATTAAAGAAAGTATGAATAAGAACATAAAAAATTCCATAATTTTTTATAACCTTCATTAACTCTGTTTTCTTTTATTCCTTTGTTAAAGTATTCAGTTATTGTTTATTAAAACTTGTATTTTTTCCTTTTTTTTCACTCTGTAGAAAATGACCACTGAAACTTCTTTACTGCGTGTGTGTCTTCTCATTTTTTCTTTATAATAAGCTTCAATGTTGATATAATTCTTACATTAAGTAGTTAAATGCTTCACTGTATATATAACTGTCTTTAGCAAAACAAATGAGATCCATGTGCAAAATCATCTATCCGCAGTCTTTCACTTTGGTGAACTCCTGTTGACTTGAGAAATTAATATGTATTTATGCATTTATGAACTAATGCTTCACCAAGGAAACAACATGGGAATAACAACATAGACAAATTCTTCCAGATAAAACTCATGCAAGGAGGATAGAGATCAGCTTTTAGAAATTTCAGAAATGAACAATTCATTTCACCAATTCTAATACACATTGAGCCCACAAGACTTACACGCTTGTTTATACTTAAACAAGAAAAACAACAACTATAGTGTTTAGCATGTCAAACTCTCTACACTGTTAAACATTTTCTCATAGAATAAATAACTCAGAATAAGTTTGTTTTTTTGTTTTTTGACCCAATATAAAGGACCTATTTTAAAATATCAACATAGCTCACATTTTGTCCTTATTGAGAGAAATAAGATTATACCAAAAGTTATAAATGCAAACATGACCAATATCATGGAAAGTAATTATTAAAAGACAATCCCAGAGAATTTTGGTATATTGTTAAGACAAAAAAAAAACAACTTATGAAGGATCTACTTCCAAAAATGTAAACATAAATGTATAATGTGGTTTCCTAACTTCTGGGGATAAAATAACTCAAGATGGGTTGACATGCCCTTAAAATGACTTGTAATATTCCATTTAGCAAATCTGCTGGACAAATTATCAACTAAATTACTGCTAAATCGTAAACATTTTTCAAACTTTTGGATAAATTGGCAATATTTTTATCATCCGTTTCAAAATATGTATTTCTTAGACATTGCAAATTGTTCTTAAATAGATGAAGACAATCCATTAAAAAATTACTTAAAACTGTAAAGAAAGATTATATTTTTTTGCTCCTGTTTTCTATATATCTTCATTGTTCAATTCTGTCGATAATAATAATGACGTATCTAATGAGCATTTGTTTGTTACACTTCCTTGGGTATTTCTACTTTTTACTATTTTGTCACATCAACCTTTAAGAAAGAATTTTTGCACAAAAACATATATACTGTTAATACAGCTCAAGTTTTCTTTAAGTAATTCATCCGATTATTCCTAAAAGTGCCCTTTTAAATTCTTGTTATACTGTACTAACTTGAGCCAAATCCAGATAATTGAAGATGCTTTGCAATGAAGTTTAGGTGCATAATTTTGTGTGCTTACCTTTTTTTTTTTTTTTTCTGAAACCATAGAATTATATCTTATTTTCATACTATTGCTCTTTTTTTATTTGAGTAGGTAATTGATTCAAAAAATATATTTATCAGCAAAAAAGTCTAATTAGTTAGTATACCAGTTCAAGGAGAAATATTGAAAAAATATTTACCATAATTAGAAATACCATTAATTATACTAAAAGTTTCAATTAGATCACCTTTCATTCTTCTTTTTCATAAAGGAGTTAATCCTTATTTCTCCCTACAACTAATCTTTTACTTTTTGTTATTTTTGTTGCTCTTCTTTGTATAGCATTGGCTATTGTAATAAATACACTAACATTGAAGTTGATATTGTTAATGAAAATTCTGGTATTGAATTTTTGTATTTTATGATTTTGATAATCTTTGAGATAAATTCAATTAAGCAATCATTTATGGTCAATGTTGATCTCCTTTATCACTGTTGATTCATTTGGACTGTAAATAATAAGTAAAGTGAAAAATATGTTTTTGTTTTTCTCAAAAATAAAAGAAATTAAAAATTGGCTTGAAGACATCTGCATATAGTCAAGCAGAGATAATATTAAATCGATTATCAATTGAAAGATTTTTCTGTCTTTTATTGTAAATACTGATAGATTTTTCAAAGATCTCTAATGCAGATATAAATAAATTAGTTGTTAAAAGAAGGATCCATTATAATTCACCTTATATAGAGCTGTTTTTTGGTTTTCATTTTTTTTTTTTTTTCCTTCTTTTTCTTAGTTTTTCTCTATCCTAATGCACAAGATATTCCCTTCCCTTTCTCTTTTCAGAATAACAAATATGCTATATTCAGTTTGACAACAGTGAACCTAAATGATGATGTATAGAGTCAAAATTATGATTTTGTAATGTAGATTATTTAAAAAGAAATAGAATTTTTGTTAACCATACATGCTTATGTTTTACTGGGTAAAATTTTCATCTTTCATTCGTATTAAAGAGTTGATATTTCAGACATATAATTATTGGAGATTTTACTAGTAAATAATTGTTGTGAATTTCAATATCCTTTGATTTATAAATGATTTTATTTTTTACTTGGTTTAAATGAGAAATTTTTTCTTTATATTTGATATTTCAATAATCTGTGTCTTAGACTAGAAATAACAATTATATTCACAAGATATTATTCTCATCAATACATAGATTTACCTAATTATCCTTATCTTTTTCTTCTGACATTTTTTTCAATTAGGTTTTCAAAGTCTACAATTTTGATTAAACATCCTAGTTTTTGAAGATTTTTATATAATTGGGGTGTTTACTGAGTTGAGGGTTTGTAATTGAAGCTTGTTTTTCGTTGTTTATTTGAGATCAAATTTGTTTGGGAACTTGAATACTTCAATAAATGTTTTTACATTGTTATAGTCTTAAGAATGAACTTGAACCAAAAAATTTAAGAGTAAAAGATATATATATATATATATATATATATATATATATATATATATATATATATATATATAGTAAGAGATCGTTAATGTTATAGTAAAAAAGGTGGCAATAACATTTTTTATAATTAAAGTTATTTGTGAAGAATTAGGTACATTAAACATCATCAGAAATAAAATGTCACATTCAGTTGAAAAGACTTTTAAGTTGTTCATATTAGAATACTTTGATCATAGGATGAAATGTTACCCATATATCCAAAATATATTTTAAAATACCTATTCTCTTAATAAAAATATTGTCTTTGAAATGGTCCTCAAAAGCTTGAAAAAAAGAGGACCGGGGTAGCTGGAGATTGGAGGAAAAATTAGGACCATCCAAATCACAGTGCTGTTAAGATCAGCCAGAATAGTTAGTGTTGGAGATCTGAGGAAAGTTAGTCACTCAGATTTAAGTGAAACTGGTGTGAAAAATATGCATAGTGATGATGATGATGATAACATTAATAATACTCTGACATATGTGGTGCATTCAATAAGTTTCCAGACTTTTTTTGTACAAGCATTTAATATTGTCGTAGACTCTTGAAAATACAGTATGTTATTGCTATACATCTTATGAGATGACTGACTGATTTTTATGATTTCAGGTTCAAATAAATAGCTACAGCAGGAATTGGAATACACCCTATTAAAGCCTGATTGTCACAGCTGGTGAATTTCAAAAATGCAATCTGGATGTAAGGACACTTTAGAAGAATGATATGCAGTAAAATTCTGTTTTAAACTTGGAAAAAATGCTGCCACAGGAATGTATGGAATGCTTCAGACTGCTTTTGGAGCATCTTGCATGCATCGAGCATCAGTTTTTGAGTGGCATAAGAGATTCAAGGAAGGCAGGGAGTCTGTGAGGGAGGATGAGAGGTGTGGGAGGAGTAAGGAAGTCAATACACCAGAGTTGATTGGCCAAAGGGTTAGGTTTATGTTGAGGTTTTCAGGGAGTTCAGGAAGAGATTCCTTGAGAAGAGGCCAGCACTCTTCAAATCAGCTCAGTGGCATTTCCACCAGGACAATGCACCAGTCCACAACTTCATCCTTATCACAGACTATTTGAGCAAGATGAGCATCAAGACAGTTTGTCACCCTCCCTATAGTCCAGACCTTGCTCCCTGTGACTTTTGCTTATTCTCTAATCCCAGAGTCTGTTGTTATGAGACAATTGAGGAGATGAAAGAGGCTGTGATGAAGGTAATTGACACGCTCACACAAAAGAACTTCCATGGGGCCTTGCAGAAGTTGTTGGATTGGTACAACAAGTGCATTGCAGCGGGAGGAGATTACTGCGAAGGGGACTAGAGTTTCATTTGTGTACTATCAATAAAAGTACCCATATGAAAAAAGTCTGGAAACTTATTTAATGATCCTCATAAACATAACCCCAACCCCAGCTGGAAAACTAGACATTATATTATTTAACAAGAAAAGAACTTAGTATTTAGAAGACTATGCCATTTCAGCAGACTGAAAGTGAAGGGAAAAAAATGGATAAATATCTAGTCTGTGCTGGAGAACTGAAAAACTCCAGGGAACATAAAACTGATGGTGATACTTATAATAGTTGGAGCCATTAGAACAATTCCAAAGTGAAAAAAAACATGGGGAAACTGGAGAGCTTTGTAAGGATTAAAATTATATCACAGCACTGTTGAGATCAGATAGAATACTAAATCTTGTAGAACTAAGATTTGCTATCACTTGTACTCCAGTGAAGGCCACAAATTAGTATTAGTGTGAAAACTATTAAGAGTAAAGCAACAACATTTCAGGAGTATTAGGAGTACTAGAAATTAAGAAAAATACACACAGATGAAGAAAATCCTAGAAAAACCATATATTTCTAAAAATAGAAAAGACCATAGCTCATGAGTACTGTTCATATATTTGTAATTTTTTCAGTCTAAAAAGCCAAAATATCTTCCAAGAAAAAAAAAAGTCCTTTATCTCAGGTTCCAGGTCAAAGACAGGATAGATGATTATATTAACCAGCAAATCAAAAAAGAAATAATAATTCTATTAAAAATAGTTTTTATTCTCTGACTATAATATTTACATTCTTTTTTTTTTTTTTTTTTTTTTTTTTTTTTTTTTTTTTTGAGGAAAAGATAGTGGAATTGAAGTCCAAAGAATATTTACCTTTCAAAGATAAGTCTCTGTACATTTTTTTCAGAGGCAAAAGGTTTGAAGTTATAATCTGCAACAATGTTTTTTCGTCTACATCTCTTTTGTGGACTGGGGCAAGGCCATACTACTTTACTGCCTTTAGACATTACTCAAGCATTATTGCTTGGCATCAATCCAAAAGACAAATAAAGAAGCCCATTTCTTTAGATAAGAAGACAGTTCCAGCAGCAAAGTGGTTATTTATATCCCCTGGCCATTGAAGATTTTGCAAGAGTAATAGTGAGATGATTGTTTTGTGCTTAAGATGTTAAAGGTTTACAAGGTGAAACTAAGTCATCAGATATGATACGGAGGTCGCAAACAAAAATTTGGAAGATGTTCAAATTGCTGATGCATTTGAAATAATGACAAAAAAGGAATAAAATTTTCACATTTATTTTTTGGTTGTAATCAAAAATGGAATCAGTGGTTTGTGAAAAGTAGAAGTTTTATTTGGCAAATTTTTTTTTTTACCTTGATTATGTGAATATGTCGGAAATGAAAAGTTGAACTTTTTTCTCTAGTAATTCAAGTGTTTGTATTTATGTTTGAATTTAATGAAAATAAAAAAAAAGTTAATTGTTCTTTATCAGACAGATGTGTGATCGGGGGGACTGAACTTATTTCCAAATTAACAAATTAACCGGGGAAGTCTCTATGGTGTAATGGCTAATGAGATGAACTGTGATATTGTAGTAGGTGAGTTCAAACTCTAATCACTCTATTATATTCATTTTCGGACTAATACCCTTGAGAAAGGTATGAACCCTTTTATCCTCCTAGCTATGGGTAAAATCATACCACATCAGTTCTTCTATGAGAATAACTTTGGTATTTAGTAAGTTTGATATGCCATTAAACAAAGAAACCAAACCAAACTAAACCAAAGTTGTTATTGCACATGAGAAAATTTGTGGATATATTTCAATTTTTGAGATGCCTCTTTTAGAAAATAAGCTAAATAACATCATAAAGGTAGACATTTTAAAATATTTAATTATAATTCCATTATTTAAAAAATATTTTTTTTTTTCTGTTTCCTTCTCCCATCCTTGACTTCTCTCTCTCTCTCTCTCTCTCTCTTTCTAGTAAGTTTCACTTAAATTTCCAAGTATTAATTTCTCTTCACTTAACTCTTTTAAATGCTTCATGCTAAATCTTATCCTATGTTTTTAACATTTCTACTTGTTTTATCTAATATAATTTAAAACCAGCTGCACACTCCACCTTTCTTTCTTTCATTTACACTGTCTTTCTTTCACAACCTCGTTTACTATTTTCGTCACACATTGTTAGTTTATTATTCATTGCTATTCATCCATTTTTTTCTTAGCTCTGTTAGTAAATTTCATATGGACCAATCCATTAGAACTTTGAGGTTATGAGAAGAGTGATGAAACTGACAACTTATCATACATGAGAATTATATGAGTAACCAGAATAGAAGGAGAATAATTTTTCAAATTTTATATCATTGTTTTATATATTTTCGAGTACTATGAAATTTACAGAGTTGTCAATTGGAACAAAACTTGTGAAGGTTTTACTTAATCCTAAATCCTGAGCCCAGAATCAAATTAGTCTTTTGCATGAAAATTATTGGATTGTCTGCTCTTGGTCAGAAAGTCTTATACTAAACTGTTATGTAAACCAGGGAGATATAAAAGCAGTCCATCAAATATTAAGCCTCCTTTTCTCAAGTTGAAGAGCTGCAAAGACTAACAAATCATGTTGAGGAATGCTAGAACTATAGACCATGGTCACGTTTTGACATCATTGATTGAAATATCTCCTCCCTTCATCTAACAAGTTGTTGCAGAATTCCTAAACAAATGTTGAACCATGCATATAAAAAAAGATAAACAGAAAAACCTCTTGATAAAATAATTTCTTTTCATGAATACACTTTGTCTCTAAAAGACTCTTGCTCAGTATAATGAGTATACTCAATTTCTTCACTTAACTCTCCTGGAAAACAGTAAAAACATGTAAATTTCTCAAATTCTTTTTTTAAAGAACATTCACTTTTTTTTAATTGGCTTTGATAAACCCTTTCAAAGAAATATCAATGTTTTCCAATTCAGTTTATAGTTAAATAAAGTACATGATGATGTTAAACTATACTTGGCAACTTGGGTGTTTCATTCTTTCGTTTTTGATGATAAAATCATATTTAAATTTATGTGAAGATATTAATTTCTCATGAAAGTCAAAGTTTATTTTTATTCTATTAGGGATTTGGATTAATTTATGTAACATTAATAAATTGGCAACTACTTAACGTCTCGCACGCTGACAGTTAATAATCATGATTCTTATGTGAATAGTCATATTGACAAAATGGCTGAATAAAATGATTCTGTCAATGGGATAGTAGATTATTGTTCCTAACATTTTATTGCATAAAATAAGACTTCTTCTGAACAAATATAAATTTAATGAAGAAAAAGTCATCTAATCTCTCTCTCTCTCTTTCTCATATATAGCTATACTCAAATTCAAGTAAAGTATGGCAACTTAAGAAAACTAAGAGCTTTTACCAAAATAAATATTATTTTATAATAAATTCTTACTTTAGAATGAAACTTGAAGATGTTTAACTGCTCTGTGAGAAGGGCTTAGAATACACTGACAGAATCCCGTATAGAAGGGTAAGACCTCACCCTCCAAAAGGTGTGTTCTTGGTAACACACTAAAATGTGGCTCCAATTCTAGAGATTTGACAAGTGTGATATACCCCTTCATTGACATTACTCCAAGGTCACCTCTGACCCAGAGTGTTAGTACCTATTAAGGTCACATCTACGAGTCAAATACTAGTAGATCTTTTTTTTTAAAAAAAGTATTCATACTAATTATGACCATGTGCAAAAATTTTTTTTTAAGAAACTACACAAAAAATGGAAATATGAGCGCAATTCTCAAACCTATCGGTATGAGATAACCCTAGATGAGTTGATATGCCTATAAAATCTATCGATCAACTGATTTTTGGCACTTAAGTTGTCAACTATCAAATTAAACTTGAATTGACCTTGCATCAATACTATGGGACATGCAAATGTTATTAGTCCCATGGGTCTTTCAAACATGTCCAAATTCTAAATTAATTATTTTAAACTAGTGATATTTTTATATTTTCATAAAGTGCTCAGGGATATTATTCAGCTCATTACTGGACGTATCAATTTACATCTGATTGAATTTTTTTAGTTTAATGCAGAAACAAGAAAAAACTGTGTGCATGTAAAAAGTTATAAAATGTGTATTTGTACAATGATAAACTTTAGACAATTTTGGTTAAAGACCATGGAATGTACTTTTATTTTGATCTTATGTTTTTTTTCTCTTGCTTTCTTATTTATATCAGGATCTAAGAAATACTAAAAGAAGAACTTAAATGGAAACTTACATTAAAAAAACAATATGCTTACCTAACATTAACGATAAATATATTAAACTTCCGGGCATTCAGATTCTAGAAAAGCAAAAACCATTCCCAAATCTTGTCCCAAACTGTCACCTCTTCGAAAAATGTTACCTCAACCAGACCATTACTGAGCTTTTCATCAACAAGTTAATCCAATTGGAATCAAATAGTTGGCCCAAGTTTCAGGAGTAGCTGAAAAACCTATACTCAGCCGAAATTCATCGTACAGAAGTACAAACTCAACTCAAAGTTCTCAAAATAAGGAAAAAAGCCCAAGGAAATAACTAACAAAAAAAAAAATAAATACAAAATCTACCATTCAAACACAAACCACTTCTCCAAAAAGATACAAAATGTCCATAAAAAACCCATCAAAGACAGACTAAAAAAACTAGTCTCTCAAAAGGCCAGACCCTCTCAATGATATATCTAGAAAAAGCCATATTGAGACAAAATGAACACCGAAAGACTAGGAAGCGCATTCAAACTACCCTCAACCAAACTTGATAGAGACCCCTCAACATCAAGAATAAGTAAGGTTGGCAACCTTAGTCGAGGGAGACTCGAAGGCTCCCTTTTCAATGGCTACTACACAGGTGTAGGGAAGGGCACTACTTTCCCTGGATTGCTCCACTTTATCCTTGATCCATACCTTATAATGCTGAGTGTTAGGCAAGGAGGCATCAAGTACCATTTTTTTGAGTCTTTGGTATGACTCGACCTGAGATTGAACCCCGGTCTCCCGGGCCATTGGTGAACGCTCTAACTGCTAAGCCAACGGACTGATAACATCAAGAATAAAATCACCTAAAAGAATTAATAAACAATCCAATGCTCAGGTATCAACTAAATCTCTAAATAGATCCAGTAGTATAGAAAGTATCAATATTGAAGGTGAAAATATCATTGCAAATCTCAATCTAGAAGATATATAAATCCCGGAAGCAAACTGAAAACAGAAATGTAATTTTTTTTTTCTTTTATAGCAAATGAAAAAAAAAAAGAAAGAAAAAACCCTATGATGAAAGACCAATGCAATACTTGGAACTATTTAGCTGTGTGCAAACAAATGAGCTCTAACTTGTTTAAAAAATAAAGTTAACAACAAACCATTTACTTAAAATCATATACAGGTATAAATAAGATTTGGCATTAAATAACCATCGAGGGTTGATATGTCATTAAAGCAGATAACCTATCATTATCTGTGTGCTAACAATTAAATAACGTTGAATATAATCAATAGTGTTTGCAATACTTGAAACGATTTAACTGTGCACATAAATGGTTTCACAAACGAAAGAGCTCTGGCCCAGTTAGAAATATTACCTGCAAACTATTGATTCACAAATCATATGTAAAAACAGGATTTGGCATTTCATAACCTAAAAGGTTGATACGGCATAAAACCTAACCAACTACACAAATCATTTTTTGAACTTTTAGGCAAAATCAATATACAAGCTGTGGGTTCTTCTCTTGGCCCCGCAATTCCAAAATACTATATATATCCCACTTTGAAAATCTAATATTAATCAACAGTATATGTCTGATATCTTCGTTGCTACACTAGCCCATGAACCAATAAACAAACCCAACTTAAAATCGATAAAAAAAGGATCTTTTCTAAACATACTGACTACAAGAACAATAACAAATTCACTATATCCTAATACAAAAAAAAATTAGTAATATCTTCAGTCTGTTCAGCTATCATATTAATGTCCCTAAAGATATAAAATAGCCATGATAAAAGAAAATTAATCCATGAAGCCTTTTACATCTCATCTAAAACGATATTTTACAAAGAACTCACTGATATAAAACAAACCCAAATCAACAATAATTTCTCCAATAAACTAATCGACCAGCAAATAAAACTCTATCTTCATACTATCCTCGACGACAACAACAACAACAACAACAACAACAACAACAATAATAACAACAACACTATTAATTTATATTACAAGAATCAAAAGCGCAACAATTATAAATTAGATAAGAAGCAATAATCAACGTAAAGGAGAAACACTAAACCCACTGAACATCTGAAAAAATTAAACACATGATCTATTACACCAAATTTAAAACAGCAAATCTCATCTTTAAAAAATAATACGAACTCAGCTAAATTCTACCTCAAGGAAACAAATGGAGTTTACAAATTCACATGTCCATTTCAGGAGTGTCTTCCAAATGACTTTACGAACTCACTACCTACATAGACCATACAACGACCACCCTTTCTCATCGTCTTACATACCGTCTCTCTGATACTAGTCCCATTTCAACAGAATATAACTACAACACCCTAGTAATAACGCTGATAAATTTACATCTGCTGAAATAGGGAAAATCTTGACCAATAACACCAAATATAAGAATAAAAACAAAAAATGCCGACAAATCTTTACAGCTATCAGTAATTTAAATCAATAACCCAACATAAATAAAATATCATTCAACACAGGTACGAACATACTAAATATCTTCAACAATTAACTTTCTAACTAAAGCACTCAAGCAATAATAAAACTTTACTACAAAATAAATTCTACATCCAAACTAAACAAAAACAAACTATTAAAAAAAAATCCCCTTGATGACAATCGATATGATCAAAAGCATTTGGGTGTGTAACCTTGGGCAACTTCTCTATCAACTGGACCCTGATACAAGGAAACTAGCAAAAAAGCTCTAGAAAAAAAAAAGATCATTAAAAGGAAAGTTTCCCATGGTCTTTTGCCAGACTTATCTAAACAATAACTTGCTGCTAAAATATACACTATTTAAACAAAAAAAAATTGTAAAAGGTATATGTATACTGCTAAAAAAAAATTTGTATGTAGAAAATTATGATTGGTATATATGTACAACAGTTATATGATTTTTATATTATTATTTTCTTAGGAAAAATAGTTTCTCTGCTTACAATCCATTAGAAATCTTCCATAAAGCAACTATTTGTATTACATTCATCGTTTTTATTCATCATAGAATTTTATGCTTGCAAAGAAAAATTCACGATGAGTAAAACTTAGCTGATTGATATTAGATTTTTGTTCATGCCAGACAGATAAAAACTTGTGTTCATTTCAGAAGTCCAGTGTCCTGAGTATGGCACTAAATTGCATCTGATGGTGAAACTTCAGTCCTGGAGTTTAGGGAATGTGGAGTTACACTTCATTATCATTAATTCCATGTCCTCTCTGACCAGAGCAATAGTACCTGTAAGGGATCTATCTATGGGTTAAATAAAATTATTTGATCATTAACTATACTTGAAACCATTTATGTTTTTAACGCCTCCACATGGGAAGAATGTAATGCTAGGTCAACTTTTAAGTAGAGTTTAACAGGTTTGAATTCAGACTTTTCCTTCTCCTAAAGCTGGTTGCCTAACCAAGGCTAAAGAACCCAGGTTGTTCTCCTATGGTGGGAGAATAATTGGATTTATATCTTTCCCAAGAGTGTTAGTACTATGGGAAATGCAATCAGCCTTGTCCAAGATTCGAACTCGTGCCACCGTGTCCATTTTCTACAACGTTAGCCATTACACCATGGGCATTTAAAACCATTTAACTGTATACTAACAAATGATTGATGCTAAATTGAATTATTAGTATTATATAGCAATACTAAAAACAATTTGTGTAAGATAGTGATAGTTGAAACCATTCAACTGTGTGCACACAAATAAGCTCTGATTCGTTTAAAAATGTTACCTACAAACTATTCATCTACAAATCATGTATATTCAATGGATAAACAGGATTTGGCATAAAATGTCCTATATGTATTGATAGGCCATAAAACAAAACCAGTCAGAAAACCAAGAAAGGGACCGATTCCATCTCAATGCTTTCTTTTCCACAATGCAAGAAGGTGTGAGAAAACTCCTCAAGTTGTCTATAAATAAATTAAACCAATTTAATTTTCATGGTGTATTCAAATGCCCAATGGGTTTAAATGGCTATACAAATTAAAAACAAAGATAAAACGGATTTATATTTTTTGAGATTTTGTAATTTAATAATAATGCATATTTTACAAGAAGATATCCTCCTTATCAAAGCATGTCTGCATTGAACTGATAAATGTAAGTTTTTGCTGGTCGGTCAACACTCGTGTGTCTATGTATAGGATTTCATTGATAATGAATTTGTCCTTACGTTAGCAGCAATGGCCAGCATGTCTTGCTCATCTTACTTGGATGGTTTGCAAGAAGGGAGGTAAGTGGCTGTACAGCTGCTGTTTTTAAGTTGCTGCATCTGAGATTTGTTAAAAACAGCACACGGCATCTTTGACTTGTTCTCATCTTGCTTTTTCTTCAGGCACTTGGATCAAGTCAAAGTAGTGTAACCATGCAATAGTACTGACACAGCTACAGCTGAGAAGAATCATATTTCTATATGGTCAATAAACAGTTTATAATAGTCCATGCTTTATCTATGCATATGTTGACATCACTTTCTGAAAATGTGATATTGCTATTGAGCTATGTGGATTGTCAACTAAGTTCAGAGATTTTGCATTTAATTGGGAGATGGTACTATCTTGATTTAAACATATGAACTCAGTTTTACTTGAGTTCATGTTGAGACTAATGCATGTTGCTACCTTCTCCAGGCTATGCAGCCAAGTTTCAGTTTGATCAGGTGTATTTGCAAGAAGTTACAAGTGACAACAGAGCCTGGAGTGGGGTTGATCATTTGAAAGCAAGCAAACACAGTGATAAGGGTAAAAAATTTTAGTACTGGACCAAGAAAACAAATTTGGAAAAGCTCAAAAAACTGAAATAATGAGAAATTGATATTAAGAACAAAGAAATAGCAGAGCCGCCACGCCAGTTGAACACCGGATTCGATATAAACTTGGGATTCTGATATTTTGCCAGATTACTTCCACTACTGTTGGAATCCTTGGCGCTTTGCAACAACTTCTGAATGCTTCCGAATACAAAAGACTTACTATAATACTAGACGACGAGATCATTTACAACTGTGTTGCATATTTCATTGTCACTTGATTAAAATAGTAATGGGAAGAGTTAAAAAACTCACTCTATACGACAAATGATATAAACAAAACCTGATATTACATTTCTAATCAGTGTTGACTTTGTTTTTTGTTGTTGGTGTTTTGTTTTTCGTTGAAAAATTGTTCTGTAATTGCTAGCCATTTGGCCTGTTCATCATTTCCATGACTTCAAATTTCTGTGATCAAAACACATCATGAGCGAGGATTGGGTGGATAGTCGTGACCATCAGCTACACAGTCTAACCAAACAGAACCTTGCTTAACAACTTAATACAAGTGTTTGTCCCTCATATCTGTTACATGACTTGTTACCGATTGGCCAGGTTTGACCCAGGAAGGTTACACAAGTAGATAGATATAAATCAGTGTAATATATGCCCTGATTTTTATCTTATAAATAGAAATTAGTTTCATAAAACTGTTTTTGATCTTAACAAACTAACCATCATCAAATTGCTCATATGATTTGTGATTTCAGTTGACTATTTTTATTAGATTTGTTCTTTTGAAACTGAGAAAAAGGATTTCTCTTCAAATATCCTTAAAAAAAGTATGTAGCAAACAATGATAGATACTTAGTTATACATATATTGCGTAGAAGTACTGAGTTAAAATGAATATTTCCAAGAATGTAAAATAGGTTTTAAACCAGAGGGAATAATGAATGTATTTCTTTTCGAAATTGCTTGTTTATTCTTTAACATAGTCAACATTTAGTATTAGAATGTTTTTAAAACTTTCTATCCATTTTTTTTTGTTTAGTTCATGAAGTAAGTTTTTGGTTTACTTTTGATCCAGTTATGCATGCCCAGCAGCTTCAACTTGAGTATTAAGTGTATAATGTTGAGCTTTTGAATTTTAATCCTATTTACCAACCCCTCTGCTCGGGCAGGATATGACACAAGGTCAATTTTTTTTAAGCAGAGTTTAACAGGTTTGAATTCAGAGTTATCCTTCTCCTAGACTAGTTGCCTCACCAAGGCTGAAGAACCCAGTCTGTCCTATTTACCGATAGCTGGAGGGGGGAGAATAATATTCATACCTTTCCCAAGGCTATTACTGCTATGTGAAATGCAATGAGTCTTGTCCAGGATTTGAACTCGTATCGCCGTGTCCATTTCCTACGACGATAACCCTTATACCATTTTAATAAGTACAACATATTTGATGATGCCATATAGGGTCTGTATAGAGAGTGTACAACATAGCTGTATTTCAAGACTTCTCATATCACTTACTGACCAATCATACATAAATGAGATAAAATATTCCTCACTAACTGATGTTATTACTCAGTTCAGTCACACAGCCAACTGACACTAAGCATATCTGAACACAACTTAATATACAATTGAATATATTTTTGAATATAATTCTATTGCAAATAACATCAGTGTTACATAGTAGGAAACCTTACTTATCAATCAACTCTCATCTTTCTCTCTCTCTCTCTCTCTCTCTCTCTCATTAAGCATTGAAATTGTGCATACACTTTTATTTTTATAAAAAGGAAAAGTATAAAATTTAGTTTTTGATTTTTACGATTAAATGATATAATTCCTTAATTAAAAACTAATTGATTTGTGGAACTCTTCAGTTCTTTGTTTGCCCAGTCAGCTGGGGCTGTCGAATACACCGACTGCTTCTCTGCAAAAGGGTAAGACCCCCCCTCCCAACAAGTGTCCTGGATATGACACTAAACAATCTGATGGTGAGGTTCCAGCAGTGCTGGAGCTTTGGGGAATGCGGAGTACCCCTTAATTGCCATTGCTCCCAGGCCCACTCTGGCCCGAAGTGGTAGCACCTGATAGGGCCCTATCTATGGGTTAAATAGAAATAACAGCATACTTATGCTAAAATGAATTGTTTGATTAAACTGAATAGCTTGAAATAGAAATGTTGACAATTAAACTGTATTTACATTTAAACTGCGTGCTTATGCTTAACTGAATTATTTCAAATAGAACCGTTTTTCGACATTAAAACTGTATTTACACTTAAATGAATTGCTACATATATCTGCTTGAATAGTTTGAAATGGAAATGTTTTTGACAATTAAACTGTGTACTTATGCTAAATGGAATCATTTTCAATAGAATAGATTATTTACATAAAAATGGATTTGGCGTTAAATAACCTACAAAGGTTGATATGCCATAAAACCCAACAAACTAAACCATCAGTTCTTTGTAAGTAAGTATAAAAAAGTGTGTGGTGGGGGTGATTCTTTAGATTTTTTTTCAGGCCCTCCATGATTAAATATTACAATGATACCATAGTTGAAATTTGAATTTAATACCTTTCTGAAAATTCATGTATTTTTGTATTAATTTTAAAAAATCCTAATCTCTTTTCTTAATTTTTTGAAGAAGAAGAACAACTGTAGCAGAAAGAACTTAGTATTTTTGTTTGGTTCGTTAATTAATTTGGCTGTTAGAGTCAACGCATATTTTTACCCAATCAGGATGACTGATCCTATTCAGCCCAAACCATTTTTCCAGGCCGCACCAAATTAGGGAAAGCCCACCAAACACTCTCTTCCTCAGAAGCTTTCGAAGTGGGTTGACGTAATTACTGTCTGCTCTCCTTTTAGCAGCAGCATCACACCACCAATAGGAAATCCATCTCATTTATGGACCTCTTGAGTGTAGTCTCTTAGACCAAGGGTTCCCAGTTGAATATAAATTTGATGAATTCAATTCGCCTCACACAGGATCAACTCTAATTCGCCTTTAACTTTGGCTATGTCGACTGTGATGCAAAACACCACTTCGACAGCCAGTCATTTCTTCCCTGGGCCACATTTTCTGGTGACATTCATACTTCTCTCCCCAAACGACCGGGACCACACTTTCATGGACGATGATAACGTTCCTGTCCTCAACCAGCAAACACGACTTTTGCTACACTATGGCGAACATATCTCACTCCCACATTCAACAATGCCTTAACCTAACGATGCACTTTTCACTGCTGCTAAAATGCCTTCCCAACTCTGACAACTTCATTCCCTTCCTTCCTTCACTTCCTTCCCACGAGACTTGCAGCATAAATGTAAACCCTTTATTCCATGCTGCCATTAAAACCTTCATATAAAAACCTTATAGCATCTTCATCATCTCTCCTTTATTTTCCAACAACATTTAGTGAGGAAATAATCAACTAACATAAACATACACTTAACAATATATCCTACACTAAAAATGAATAGGATTAGTCATCCTGATTGGGTGAAAATATGCTTCGACCCTAACTGTCAAATTAATTGATGCGCCAAACAAAAATACTAAGTTCTTTCTGCTACACAACCAAAAAAAAAAAAAATTCATGAAGATGTTACAAAACAAGGGGCACATTTTTTGAAGTACTATTTTAAATGCAAACTAGAAGAAATTCTGATAGGAAAAGTTTTATGTTTTTAATTCTAAGCTTCTTTTTATTGTAAGGACATATTTTTATTCCTTGGTTTCTTTTTGTAAAAGGACATATTTTTATTTTTTATCTTTTTCTTTTAAGGATAAATTTTAATTTTTTTAGCTTCTTTTTCTTATAAGGATACATTTTTACATTTTAGTTTCTTTTCATTGTAAGGATACACTTTTATTCCTTAGTTTCTTTTTATTGTACTTTACTATGTTACATTTTCAGAGGGAAAAAAGAGAAGTTAAACGAAAGCATTATTTATTGATAACTGAAAAACAGATTTTTTTTTTTTTTTTTTTTTTAAACGAAAATTTTTCATATTTCTTTGAAGAAAATATATCAATTTTTAATCAGTGTGATTTTTTTTTTTTTTTTTTTTTTTTTTTTTTTTTTTTTTTTCAAAGAAATAAATTATTTACAGAATGGATGAAGACTTTTCATTTGAATTAATATGGGAAATTTTCCAACTGAAAATAAGAAAGCATTTTTTATTTTTTGATTCTTTTTGTTACATTTTTATAGGGGGAAAAAGAAAATAAATTAAACGAGTACATATTTTATCACTGTAAGTCAATTGGCAGTTAAAAACGGAATTGAAATTTTGTCATTAAAAAAAAGTCTTCTGAACAAACTTATGTTTCAAACCATTCACAAGTTTAGGGTTTCTAAAAAGAAATATATTGTAATGTGTGAATTTTTAGATGCTTTTATCGGTAAGTTTTTAGAGGGTAAGTAAAAACTTTGATTCAAACTATTCTGCTTTTTTTGAAAATTATTAACCGAAAAATTGTTCAGTAACAGAGCAATAATGGTAAAAACAATATTCTGAAAATGTTTGAAACTATGAAACTAAATGTTGAAATAGAAATGTTTTTGACAATTGGACTGCGTACTCATGCTAGACTGAATTGTTTGCAATAGAACTGGTTATTTGTGTAAAAATGGATTTGGCATTAATAACCTACAAAGGTTGATATGCCATAAAACCCGACCACTCAACCATAGCAGTATTGATTTTCTATCTTGAACGGCATCATTTTGACGTAACAAGAAATGGGCATGAAAAGCTTGGTGTATAAATCACAGATTCACCAGTTTAAAAAAAATGTTTGAACAGCAAAAGCCTAGGGTGCACCTGTCAAAGCCATGATTGTAACAGATCCTATCTGAAAAAAAAAAAATGCTAAGACATTTGCTAGATGGAGCTACCATTGCCACTTGCTTAAGTTCACTTGCACCAATCAGGTGACAGTTTAAAATGTGAAAAGTATTTGTCACGCCCTGAAATTTAACTGCAGAAATAGCTATAAAAAAAAAGCAACAATATAAACCTTCAACCAAATATTAGAAATTGTTTTAAATCATTTTTTTTTCCTTTTGCCTTCAAGTCCCATGAATTCAAATGTTTATGCTTGCTTTGCAGCTAATGACAGCATGGGACTTAATCCTCACTGGTAATGAAATGACTCCCTAGGCAAACTCGATAATAATTCCATTATGAGATGAGATGAGGAAACACAAGAAGTCTTGGTGTCATCTCTGAAAACTATTAGTTGTGAATATTTATGAGTAGCCCAATTACCTGAAGCGAATGTTTCAGAGTCTCAACACATCCATAGATGTTGATCATAGACACTGTAGAGCTTCACCATTATGCTAAAGTGATCCTATCATATACAGTCTACAAGTTGTATGTTCTCAATCATCATCACTATAAAATTATGTCTACAGAGTTGGTCATGATGCCAAATGTTTGGAAAGAGAAGCACTTAACTTTACATCATAAATTTTGCATTTCTTTAAGTGCTTAGTAATGAGTCAGTGGAACTAAATAATTGAATTGAATCTCTGTTAGTGTTTAATACTACCTGGATAGCATGGATTTTGTTTACTTAGTAAAAAGATTTTTCTTGTTGAAGATTGATGTTTTCTAACTCCCTACTGAATAGAGATGTTGAAAAATAAACTGATATTGGTTTATTTTTTGAAATAACATTTTGAGATTAAATTTTTTTCTTGAGGTTTGGTAAAAATTTATAAGCCTGAGATGAAATAAATTTAAGGAAATTTTAATATATATATATATACTAAGCAAGAAAAAAAGTGACATACATATTAATATAAAATTTCAAACCCAACTATTGAAAATGTTTTATTGCCACAAATTATTTGAACCAAAACCTGAATATTCATAAATAATTTGGTTTTCTGTATTTCATCCACAACCTACAAAAATTAGTTTATAGGAATATTTTTTTGATTATATTTCATGTATATTTCTTGATCTTCAATATGCTTCATTAGTTTAGCTGTGTTTTATAATACACAAAAATGGTGGCCAGTTTCTATTAAATAAAATAATAATTAGAAAATTTTACCTTTCAAATAGACATTCATCAAGTACAAGTTGAAGAGTCTAGTCTATTGTTACATCTCTCTTGTACATATATTTTTAATATTTGATTTCAAACCAAAATTCATCTGTGTTTATTAATCCAAGTTTTCTACAACTGGCACGATGTAACACAAGATGAATTTTTGAATCAAGTGAAGCTGATTTTGCATTCAGAGGTTTCTTTCACCTGGACTACTTGCCTAACCAAGGCAAAAGAACATAGTCTGCCCTATCATTTATGCATAGTTAATGGAGAGAATAGATGGATTCATAGCTATAACAAAGGTACTAGGACAAAGTGAAACACCAATGGCCTCATGCAGGATTTTATCTCAGACTGTCTTACCATTTCCTACAATGATACCTTGTATACTAAGCATATCTCCTTTAGTTAACTCAGTGTCAGGCTGCAAACTTATTGATACATACACATAGGTCTACAGAGTTTTTTACCTAAAAAGCAAATTACGAACATCAAAAACATATTTAATTAAATTTTGTATCCATCATTATGAAAAATGAAGACTATATGAGCATAAAAATTTATATTATCTTCCAAATATATTGAAGTGACTTATCCAACACTGAACCAGTGATTTATTTATGAGAAGTTTAAAAAGATATCTAACATAAGAGGTGGACTTGATATAAAGTGTATTGATATTTATTTTAAGATGTTGTATAGCAATTCTTGAAACCATTTAACTGTGTGCAAAAATTAAATTATTGGTATTAAATAGCAATACTTGAAACCTTTTAACTGTGTGCAAACAATAGCATTACTTTTTTTGTGTGCCAACAAATAAGCTTTAACGTTTTAAGAATAAAATTATCTACAAACAATTCATTTACAAATGATATATGTATAACCATTTCACTGTGTGCAAACAAATGGCTGATTTTAAATAAAATTGTTAATGTTACATTGCAATACTTGAAACCGTTAAGATGTATGCAAAGAAATGTTACCTACAAATTATTTGTTTACAAATATATATTTAATATATGTATAAATAGGATTTGGCATAAAATAACCTTAAAGGCTTGATAGGCCATAAAATCAACCAGCCAAACCATGAGATCACTTCTTGCAATTAGTTAGAAACTGATAATTTGCATACTCAAAATCATCCCTTTAATGGACATTTCTCATTCAGGTAACAGTAGATATTTTTCAAGTCTGATTAAAATTACTCAACAGTTTCTGAATTGGTCTGTTTAAGCACACAAGTTAGGAAATAATGACTGAAATGTTGACATCCGTTACATATTCATATTTTTTGTTGTTTTTTTTCTAGTATTAAATTTAAAGTATCAAAATTTGTATATTAAACAGATTTCAAGTAATGGCCAATATATGTGTAAAAGATACTTTATTCCCACAAAAATGTATATAGTTTCTTTTGTATTATGAATAAACTGATGAGTGAGATGAAATTATATGTATGCTGAAAAGTTCATATGACTTTTTTGATTAGTAGGATACAAGCATTGCAACACTGAAAGAAAAAGAGTGCAAACCACAAGGGGAACGGTATTTAAAAGTAGAAATCTTTTGGTCACATTCCATGAGAAAATCTTGGTCAGTCAGTGAACTTTTCTGCTAAGCCTCATACATATGATGAATTAAAGAGGATACTGTAAAATATGAACATCTGACATTGAATGACGATAGGAAAAGGGTTGATAGTGGAAATGACAGGAATTGTAACAAATACTCTTTAATGTTATATTGCCAAGAGAATCAAATTTTATCAATGATTACCTTTATTCCAAATTTATTTTTGCCATTTTAAATTCTTTGCCAAAAATGAAGGAGATCCCGATTCTCTTATGAATATTTTTCTTTTGATTGCGTATCCTCCTTAGGGAAGATATGTTTTAAAAATATCATTTTTATATCAAGAAATCATTTATTTTATTAAAGTTGATTTTGAATATTATTCCCTGCAGTTATTTTTACCATATTATTTGATATAAATGAAAGAAGCAGTTTGCGGAAAGCTTTTAGCTCTGGGCCAGAAGATATTTCTTTAGAATTGCAAAAATTATAAAAGAAAGCAAAAATAACAATTAAATTTATATTGCCTTATCTGTCCAAAAATATTAGATATTTGAATTATATTTTATAAATTTATCATCTGATATTAGTTCTTACTAGAGGAGGTATGCTTAGCATTCAAGTTACCACACAAGGATTGTAATTGGTGACCCGAGTTCAAATCCTGGATGAAGTAATTTGCACTTCATACTAATACCCTTGGGGAAAAGTATGAATCCATCAGTTCTCCCTCTCGCTTTAGGTAAATTGAAGGACAGACTGAGCTCTTTAGCCCTTGTTTGGTAACCAGTTTAGGAGATGAACTGAATTCAAACCTCTTTGTTCCACTTAAAAAGTTGACCTTGAATCGCAATTTGTTTTTAGTAGAGGGGTTAGGTAATCCTAGTAATTGATTTGTATGCAATGTTGTAAAAAGTTAGGTGAAACAGCAAAGAAATGCATCATCAGTTAACTGAAAATGTAACCTAAAACTACTTTCAGGTGATGATAATTTTATAATGAGAAGAATTGTACTGCTTCTGTCTCAGGATAATTAATGATCCTATCCCATTTAATGAAATTTATGAATTAGATTTGTGTGTATCTAATATCACCCATAAATAAGTACACCCCCTAATATAAAAAAAAAAAAAAAAAAAATCATTTTCTTCTGAAGCAAAGAAAGTAAGATTTCATTTGCTGTGAAATTTTATACAATCAAAACAGATATTAGGTAGTATGTATTAACAAAATCATTGAAACTATGTCATGAAAAGTGAAATTGCAAACTTTTGTGGCCAAAAATAAAATTGTATAGATATATATCAGGGAAGTATTTTTTTTTTTTTTTTTTTTTTTTTTACTACTACATATATTTAAAAATATCATGAGCAGGATGTAATACAGGGTCAATTTTTAAGTAGAGTACAACAGTTTTCTTTCTTTAAGATTGGTTGCCATACCATGGTTAAAGAACAGTCTACCCTACTATTTATCCATAATTGTAGAAGAAAAGTTATATTTATACTTTTCTCAAGGATATTAGTGCAATGTGAAATGCAAACTGCTTCATCTAGGATTTGAACTCTGGTCACTGATTCCATTTTCTTTGATGATGACTGTTAGAGTATGAGCACCGCTTATGTTTTTTCTTTTTCACATCAAATTTGTATATTAAAACGATTTCAAGTAATGGTTGATAGATGTATAAAGGCTACCTTTGCCTCACAAAGATATGAATATTTGTACCATGAACTTCTAAGATTCATTCACAGAACTCTTGATTTAGTCATTTCAATGTACAAATTAAATATAGATTTGCTATTGTTTTATCACAGTTTTTTTTTTTATGTAAAGAATTTTTCTGACATGTAACTTAAAGATTTCCTATTCACTAAAAAGCAGTGATAAAAAGGATGCTGGAAATATTTGGGAAAAGTGAGAATTAGGTAGGATATCAGGTAGTTAAATATTTAATATTTCTTAAACGATAAAACCACAGAAATATGCAAATTTAATTATAGAACTTGATAAAAATTTTCTACTATATCTTCTTTTCTATGCAAAAATACATATTCAAAGTATTTTATCACATTTCATGATAGCAATTCTTTTTGTTTAAGTTCCTATCATCATATTTTTCATTCCTTTTTGGTATTTAACTTTCATGGCAATTCCAAAATATGGGCTGCTTGCTCCAGTGAGATTCTTTTCAATTAAATAACAATGACTGATAAGAAATGTACTGCTTTTTGCTTTGAAGAATATGAAGAAGAGGAACTATCAGCTACAATTTTTTAAAAAGTTTTAAAAGGAATTGAGCGATATTACTTATCAACAACTTTTAGATGCAAAGATCAGTCATATACAATGGTTCTTAAACTGTTAGCTCTTCATGACTTGGAAATAAACACACACACGTGTGTGTGTGTGTGTGTGTGTGTGTGTATATATATATATATATATATATATATATTTATTTGTATTTTGTGTATATGTCTATAATTTTGTCAATCCTCTTATCTTCCATCTATGGAAGATGTAGAAGACTTATATAGAAAAATAGCTTATGTATCTTAGAGGAAATTTGCTGGAATAAAATGAATTGTGTATTTTGATTGGATGACTTAGAGCTGCTGAAAGAGACTGCTTTCCTTTGGTTTGTTTTTTAATTTTTTTACTTTAGGTAGAAAAGGATATATCTAATGATGAAACTTTTATTTTTTTTTATAAGCTTGTATAGAATAAAATATCGAAAATATGAGAAAAACAATGGTTGACAAAATTCCATTGCTTTTTAGCTATTATTATTCTGTAATTTACAATTTTTCACTCGCGTTCTCATTTTTGCCCTTATTTTCTTTCTTACATTCACATGTTATCAACTGTGAAATTATTCCTTTCTTTAGTGTTTATTCATTTTCTAATTCTCATTTTTCAATCAGAATTTTCTGATATTCTTTGAAAGACCTTTTGTTGGCTTTTTTTAACTTTTCACTTCTATAATTTTTTTTTTTTACTTTAATTGATTTTAATGTCAACTAACCCAACAAGCATTATTTTATGCTTAGAGATTTTTGAATTGTGTTCATTTTACATTCCTATTTATATTTTTTGTTTAATTATGTAAAAGATTTTTTGGTTCATTTTGCACATGATCCTGTGGAATAGGAATGATTTTTAAGCAGTGCTAGTCAAACTGTAGATTTGACCCTAACAGGCACTATGACTGTCGGTCAGAGTAGACCAGGGAGTAATGGCAATGAAGGGATACTACACACTGTTCTGATTTACAGAACTGGAGCCTCACCATCAAATGTAGTTTAATGTCATACCAGGACACTTTTTTTTACTTTAAGATTTTCATTAATTTTTTAATAGTTTTTAATGTAATTTTAATATTAAAAATAATTTTTTAATAAAATTATTTTTACATTTTTATTAGCTTACTACCAAGTTCTCAAAGTATCTTATTTCCAAGAAATATGAAGTATAAGAAGTTAATATTTCTGTCTTAAAGATAATTTTGTAGAATTTTGGTTTCTTGAACTTGCTTATTATATTTTTTTAATTGAAATATAACAAAAGAAACAAAAAAGTTAATCAAAAGTTAAAACAAACTTAGGAATTGTGATTAACCATACTAACAAAAATATATGCCCTCTCATTCAAGTATTTAATTTTTTATATGACAAAATATTATATTAGAAGGATGAAAAATAAATAAGAATGCATATAAAAAGATTACATGAATTTTTCTTTATAAAATTGTATATAGTATTGCTTTTAATATTTGAGAATGAAATGTGTAAATATTAAATAAATACTATTAAGCTAAGCCAAAAAAATTGAAATAATGAAAATAGCATTTGATGTTTTAAATTAAATTATTACTTGAAATTTATTTGAAACAGAAGAGAATGACTTGGATGCTAGCTCTTCCAATCACTCTTGGCTTTCATTGCTAAATTTTCCTAATCTAATTATCGAACTAAATGAGATAGTAAAGAATAAGATTAGTTGTTTCTTTTTTTTTTTTTAATGGACTTTTTTTAAGTTTTATTGTTAGGATTTTTGTTTATATTTATTAGAATAAGACCAAATTATTTAAAATCAATAATACTAAGCAAATGTTCATCAAAATCAAGTTTTTAAGATCAGTATGCAAATTAGACTTTGATTTTATTCTTTAAACTTCTATTTGGTTGGTTGTATACATGAATAGAATTTTATATTCATCTAATTTATTAAAAGGATCCTTAAATTGCAGATTTCTTTGAATAGCAATCAGTTCAACCCATAGAATAAGAATGATTATATACAGTTATCAAATACAGAAACGTTTTAATTCTCGCCACTGTCAGGTAGGGCTTAGAATACACTGACTGTATCATCTGCAGAGGAGAACAACCCCCAACCAAGAGGTGTCCTGACACTAAACAGCTTCTGATAGTGAGGCTCCAGTTCCAGAAATCTGGCAGTATCTCTCCATTGCCATTACTCTCAGGTCCACTCCAATCCAGAGTGAAAATTCCTATTTGGTTCCCATCAAATAGATATGTTAAAAAATTATTCCTATTCAAAAGGACTATGTGCAAAAAAAAAAAACCTTCTAAAGAAAAAATTACTCGAATGTAAATGTGATTTTCCTTTGAAGGCAATTCCCTAACCTCTTGGTATAAAATAACCCTGTACAGGTTAACATGTTAAAATAAATAAATTAATCTTTAATCTTCTTTTAGCTTGGATGAATTGCACACAAGATTTATTGATCTGAAAGGGACACATTTTTACAATTCTTCAGCTGATAGAATGTTACTTTTCAGTGATTTGATATTTAGATTTTTTTCTGTTATCGAAAACGAATAGATGGTTTTATATAATTTTTAAATAGAGTTTATTTTTCAACATAAAGACAAAGATTTAAGAGTCTAATTTAATCAAAATAACAATGAACCAATTTACATATATTTTTCTTCCTTAATAAATTAGAATAAGCATAATTTCTTAATCAAACTATATTGATTCAAAATGAATTAAATCAAAATGTGTCCTTTAAGATGAATCAATTCTGCATCCAACAAATCTGAATTGTTCCTTTATTCTAATGAATTTTTATATGGTTTAGATAATTTTAGGAGAATGCAAAAGTAACCATACAACTTATGATCATTTAATACATGTGCTGCATATTTTTAATGATAGATCACATCTTATCTAACAAGTATTTAGCTGTTAACTATCTTTTCTTATGTTTAAGATGTAAAAACCAGAACTCAATTTAATACTAGAAATCAAAGAGTGTACTGATCCCTCTCTGGACATTTAGAATGTAAATAATGAGACTTCCAATGAAAATCAGGTTTCATCTGAATAAATGCTAAAAAGCTGATAATGATATAATTGATTTTCACACCCAATAAGGGGTGTTTGAGTGAAAAATTCGACAAATGTGTCCTCAACAACTTTTACATGTCATGTAATCTTATTGCTGAGTAAATAGCAGCATGAAGTGAAAATTAATTAGGAAGTAAGAAGAAATCAGATAATAAATTTATCACTTTACAGTTATTTGGCAACTGCAAGTATGAAAAATCAAAAATAACCTGATTAACCATTTTATTTCTCATATTTAGTCTTGGTTTTTTCATTTCCACCTCCCCTGATTTTTTCAGTGGCAGTAAATAAGCAGTATATCATCTACTCCACCAGTATTTCGACTCTGAAATAAAAATTGCAGTTGTTGCTACCAGTAGAAGCTTTGATTTTTTTTTTTTTCCTATAATAGTAATCATATTCTCATATAAGTTAGCAAGTGTCGTTATAATAACAAATGACTGATTTAGTTAACTCATGTCCTAGTGGCATAAAAAAATAGAATATTTTTTTAAAAATCCCTAATTTTTTTAGTACTTGAGATTTAACATTTCAGTTCTTAAATGTATTTTTTCAACTGTAGGTGGGATTCAATGCAATTTTATGAATTTATTGCACTTCATTATTATCAAGGTGTGTTGACACAGCACTTGATTTTCTCTTGCTATCCATCCCTATATGCCATTGCTCTGGGTAAATCATTTAGATAACACCTAGTGTGTTCAGAGAGGTAATGAATGTTAGGTTTTGCTGGTCAGTCAACACAAATGCATACTTGTGTGGGAGTCTGTTTGAGAATGTTGCTTATGAGTTCATCTTTGCCAAGCATGTCTTGCTTACCTTTCTTGGATGGTGTGAGGTAAGTGGCTATATGCCTGCAGTTTTGTAGGATGCTGCTTCCAGGATTTTTTCAAAACAAAATGTAGCACTAGAATTGAATATGATGGATACTGTGAAAATTTGAAATATTTTTAATTAGGGACTTAAAGAAATATATATATATATACACACACACACACACACACACAAAAACACATGGTATTTCATTCTAGTAGATAATTAAAATCTAATGCAAGGGAGTCCCTTGGTATAACAGTTAACATGCTGGATTACACCATTGTAGTGAGTGAGTTTGAACTCTATTATGTTTACTTATGGATTGATACTCTTGCAAAAGGTATGAACTCTCTTACCCACAGCTAAAGAATAAATAGCACTTATTTTGTCCTTCTACAAGGATGGCTTTGGCATTAAATAACCCTCAAAGTTTGATATGCCATTAAACAAACCAAACCAACCTGAATGTATGACCATATTTATAAGCAATTACTTTTTTAATTAAAACATATGAAATTTGAGTTTGTAAATATTTGAAAGAATATCCTTAAAGACATTATCAATCATAATCTGTGCTAATTAATTCAAAATTAAGAAATTATGACAGGGTTACTTAGTCCCACAGCCAAAAATATTGTGTTTATGATGTATAATAAAATAGTGGGCTAATAGATTCAAAGGTTGAATAATAATTAGTTATTTGGGATTCAATCCCAGGTCGAGTCATGCCAAAGACTTAAAAAATGGTAGTTGATGCCACCTGACTTAACACTCAGCATTATAAAGTAAGGATCAAGGGTAAAGCGGAGCAATCTAAGGAATGGAGTTGTGCCCTCTGCTACACCTTGGTGTGGTAGCATCTTGGAAAGAAAGCCTTTGGGTCACACTTGACTAAGGTCACCAACTTGACTTACTTTTACTTGTAAATTAATCAGTGCTAATATAAGTATTGGTTTTGAGAGGAAAAAGAATATATTATTTGGAGCAGGGTTAGCCCAAGATTTTTTGAGGTTTGCAGTGGAATTCAATTAGATGTCACCCATCTCACTGGACAATATTAACTATTTTCAATGCTTTATTGTTTGCGTACTTAGAGTAAAAAAATCTAAGTTGTTATTGTATATGTCATGATGATATTGGTATATGAGCAGACATTTTACATTTAAAAAAAGATTTTAAAAGATTCAATATTCTTGGGAGCCGGCTAATTTTCATGTGTCTCTAGGCGACTGTTTTTATCAATTATATATTATGAATATCAGTATCAATATATATATATATATCTGTTCACTATTCTGCTATATTGAAAATAAAGGCATGCTTATCTATAATGGTTATCATAAGAAATAGAATTGGCAACTTGTGTTTAAATCCTGGATGAGGCTGTTAGCATTTCACTTTGTGCTAATGCTTTTGGATATGGCATGAATCCATCTTCCACCAGCTATGGATAAATAGTTGGCCAGACTGAGTTCTTTAACTTTGGTTAAATCACCAGTCTGGGAGAGGGAAAGTTCTGAATTGAAACCAGCTGTACTCCACTTAAAAATTGACCTTGTTCTTAAGGAGTTGGGTAAATATATACAGAAAATCCTTATAATAGAAAGTCATCTTGAGGAAGAAATCTGTGATCTTGGAAATTTTATCATCATTTTCAAGTTGTACTGATAGCCTGGAGTTCTCTGACTCTCTTTTGCCATCTGTCCCTATCATCTATCACTCTTGTTAGGTCTTTAAAACTAAATCCAATCTCTTCATTTAGCTGGTGTTAGTATGTCCCTGCTGGTTGGCCAACATTGATGTGTTCATGTATAGGAGTCCATAAGAAAACATGGTTTATGAGTTTGTCCTTAGTTTTTCAGCAGTGTGTCCTGCATGTTTTGTTTTTTTGTCTTTTTTTAAATATGTGATAGGAGCTAAGTGACCTTACAGCTGCTGTTTTGTTTGGTGTTGCTTCCAGAATTTGTTTAAATCTTCACAAAGAAAAATATTTTTTTCAAGTTGTACTTGACAATCCTGAAGAAATCAACTTTTCTGTAAATAAACATAAACTATCAGATTCAATAATTAGCATTGTCCAATTATTTACAACTGATGGATAACTGGGCAGATATTCAGCTGTTAATTTGAATCAACTATCTGTCCAAATGATACCTGTTGGCGAAGTGAAAGTAAAGTTAAAATGTCTTTGCTTCAGGCAGAACACTGCAAAATTAAGTGCAATTCAAAGACACTTTGATGCAATCATTAAGAACATAATTCAATCATTGACTTGTTGATGTCACTTAAGCATTGAACAGAGACTGATGATTCCTGGAGGCTTGAGTCTGAAACTGGTAGTCATTACTGAGTCTGAAGGTTCTGTCAGTAGAATTGTTGAAAGATACTAGGTCACTTCAAGAGTTTTTTTTTTTTTTTTTTTTCATGTCAATGTCATGAGATAAAAATGAAATCTTTGAAAACAGAGCTTTGATACAAATGAAGAACTGACTAAAACCAATTTTATAGATTTATCTTTGTGTCTATCTATTTGTCAAAAAAACAAGTTTTCTATGGGGAGGTTTATTTTGAAGTTGTTCATCAAAGAAAAGAACATCCTTTAGAATTTATAAAAATAATTTTTCAAATAACTACTAGCCATGAGTAAAATAATAGGGCAGATTGGGCTCTCTAACCTTAATGAGCAACCAATCTAGGAGAAAAATAATTTTGAACTAAAAATATACAAAACTATATATGTGTATTTGTCAGCATTTCTTCATTAATGTATATTTCATTAAACAATATAGGCATCTTTTGTCGACAAATTTTTGTATATATCCTTTAAAGTTGCTGCATTGATTTTATGGTATCTGGCAGGAATTGGTTCATGAAACTCCCATAATTACTTGGTACCCTAGTACTTTCTGCCCAATCTTGGGCCATCATCAGTGGTGTGTATATTGCAAAAGCGATGTGACCTTTGCATATACATTACTACTTTGATTTTTAAATTCGTTTCTGTAAGAAGCAACAGTAGCTAAAGACATTTAAGTATATTAGTACTGTATTCAAAATTGATTCTGTTGAGTTTAGGTTGTTTTATTCTGATATGGAGTGCCTCAAGAATATATAATTTTTATCTGTTATTTTGTTGTTCTAATATTGTTTTCAGTAAGAATTTTCCAAAATGCTACAACACACCAATATAAATAATAAACACTTAGAAAGTACTAATGTACATGCAAAGGTCACATTGCTTTTGCAATAAACACACCACTAATGGACCATTTTGTAAAAAAAAAAGAAAAAAAAAAGGGAAGCTTTTTAAGAAATAACTATACAAAAAATATATCGATATAAATGCTATTCCCTTAACCTCTAGATTTAAAATAACCCTAGATGGCCTGACAAGCTGTTAAAATCAATCTGAAAGCATACCTAATCCATCATCTGATAAAGGCTTTGTTGGAAGCACTGGTACTACCTTTTTTTTTTTTTTTTTTTTTTTAGAAGCTGATATTCATATATTATAATACAAGATTATCCATCTCGTGTTACAAAGGAAAAGCTGAAATTGATCAATAAATCTATGGATTTACTTTGAGATTAATTGTGAGTTTTATAAATTCAAGAAATTGGACTCGGTAAAATTTACTATTTTTCATCAGCGGAACTCCTGTAATTATATATTATTAATTCATTATATATAAGGCACAGCATTTAAACATGTGAACAATTGTAAACTGAAACACTTCCTTTGAAAGAAGAATTATGAGGAATTATCCACTGATCTAATCTCTAACATTTGTAACTGTGTGCCTATCAAAAGCTGGTTTTATTAATCAAACATGAAGCCATAAATGTAGACAAAAATCAGTGGCATTCAATAACATTCTATCTTATGAACTGTACGCAAAGAACACTTGCCCACTGTTCGACAAATCAACTAGCTATTTAGCTAGTCACAAAAAAATGCATTAGAATATACCACATATTTCAATTAAAAATAATTTGTTTACATTTTACGTATATGGATGAATCTATAAGAGAGAAGTTGATATGTTGAGTCATCTGATTGCACCTAGCCATGCAATACCAAAGTCTTCAAATCTTTATAGACATTCTTTGACAAATGACATATAGAGAATTAACATTTTTCTTTGATATATAAGCATGTCACGAATTGTGTATTTGTGACTTTTGTGACACATGCTTTCACATCTATTATCAAAGTTTTAATGCTGAGGATGAAGAAATTTTTGTATATATATTGTGCTCCAGTATGTCAACTGGTCCACAATAGAAAAATAAAAGTATAAAAAGACATTTTGTAAACAATTTGCTTTTCAACAGGGATAACTGCTTTAATACTTAGATATTAGTACACATTAAACCTCAATGTACAGTGAACTATCACTATTGCACTATTGTAGTTACTAGAGTATTTTAACAAAGATATTGTGAATATCCTGATGGTTTTGCACAAGTATTTCTTTGAACAGTAACAAAATATGCTATTTATCTACACTACCACAAATGCAGTTTCAATGTAGGGCCCTTATAGAAGGGTAGAGAGAATTGTCCAGTCAGCTTTGCCTTTTGTGGTGCACTTTAGACATTGTAGATTGACCGTATTCTTTTAGTGCGATGGTAAAAGTGCAGGCTGAGTGATGGTTTTAGGCTGAACTTTGGATAAATCTGTACTTTCCAGTCGACAAAGTAAAATGTTTATGCTTTTTCAGAGTTCTGTTTTAGTTTCATCTTTATTCTTCAGAAAAGATCAAGATTTTTTTAAAAAAATTGTTATAACTGACAAAGATACATAACATTTTTCTTTTTCCATCAAGTTGATGTATTACAAGGATAATATAAATAACTTGGCACTTAAATCTTTTCTTTATTTTCTTTGTTGTTTGTAAGATATTCTGGGCATACATAAAGTGATCAAAGTTTAGTTGGCTTGGACTGTAGAATATGCCAACTACATATCTGCAGAGACTCCACCAACAAGTGTTTTGGATATGACACTAATTATTAATGTTAAATAACAATAGTTTAAACCATTTAACTGTGCAAATAATAAATAGGTATAATTAAAACCGTTTAACTGTGTGCAAATAAATGAGCTCTAACTCCTATAAAAATAAATTACCTACAAACTTAAAAATCATACATTATATATTCATAATCAGGATTTGGCATTAAATAACCACCGAGGGTTGATATACCATTAAACCAAATAAGCTAATCTAACCTTAAAATGATCAAAAAACTTAAATAAGGTTTAATTTTTCAGAATCTTATATTAAGAATTAAAGGTACCTCTCAATTTCCTTAATAATCACCTTTGCCAAAAGAATACTTTTACTGACTGGGAAATTGGCCAGCACTTCTAAAGTGATTAGTCTTGCAAATTATCAGAAAGTCATTTTATAATGAGTGTCTAGACAAATGCACATTTTTGGTGTTGCTTTTAAAAGCTTCTTTGTTAGTCATAAGTGTTTAATGTGTTTCTCAGAATGGATTCTTTAAGAGTCAAAACCATTAATCACATCTTAGAGCAAATAGAGCTATATAGTTTACTTTTTGTGTGTTAGACTCTTTGAAAAAAGTTTTAAAAACTGTTTGGGAGAAATTGTGGAAAAATTGTTCCAAGAATAGTTCTTGGTAAAAGTGAATCTGTGGGTGATAAATTCTCCCCTTTTATTCAGTCAACTTATAAAGTAAACCTTTTAAACTTAGTTTCATAATATATATAGTTGAGGCAATTCTAACTGAATATATATTTAGGGATGAATTTTCTTTTTAGGAGACAATTATCAATTATAAATGAATCTAAGACATTTTGGAGAAGATTGTTTTGAATTTCAACTATAAGCAATACGGAATAAGATATAATCTTAAAAGGAATTTCTTCTAGGCATCATGATCAATAGTGACAAATTATCATGAAATTATTTTGACTGTGAACTTCATGAATAATGATTATATTCATTTAGAATAAATATTACTTGTTAAAAGTGAAGTATCTTTGAAATTTCAAATCAGATTAACAGAAGGTTCACTTGAGAATTAAAGAGATTTTATAGTGAAGTCTTTCAAAACATAAAATGGTCATTTGCAAAAAGGTACATTTAGAAATTACTTTGTAATTTCATAATATATTATTCACATCAGAGTCAATGATATCAAAAACTATTGGCCATTTGCATAAAAAGAAATGGGGTAATTTTTCTCATAGTAAATTTGGTTTAGTGCATTCCTGAATAACTTAATTTTCTATGAAATTAGAATTCCTCTTTCATTTAACCCGCTGAAAGTCAATAGAGCATTCTTGGAGCCAAAGTTTATCTCCTGACAAAAGTTCGGAAAAGCTTCAAGGAATGATTACTTTATAGAGAATATGAATTAACTAATAACAACAAATACAGAAGGGATATAAATATGGACGGAATTACTCATTACATTTTCCATTTTAGCTTTTTTGAAGATAAAAATGGGAAAGAATGAAGCATAAAATGAAAATATCAAAAAATTGAAGCTCAAAAGAGAAGGGATAAAAAAAGATGATTTTTAACAAGATGAAATTAGTATAAACTGAGGCAAAACAATGTGTAGAAAGTAAAATGATTGAGAAGATGGTTGTATTTAAAATGAAGAAACTAAAAGTAAGTATTAAGGAAGATGATTGTACATAAGAGAAATAGTCAATTATATGAATAATATAACAGAAATATAGTCAAAGAAAGATGAAGGTTAAGAACAATTCTAGAAAAGAAAGAAGAAATGAAAGTAATTGAAAAAATAGATTGATGAAAAGAAAGATAAAAGAAAACCTATCACAATTATTTTGAAAGAATCCCCCCCCAGTTAATGAAACCAGTTTTGGCAAGATATAAGAAAACTGTGTCATCAATTCAACAGCTTTTTCAGTGGGGCTGAAGAATACATTGACTAAGACCCTCCCTCCCCCCACCAAAGAAGCATCCTTGGTATGACACTAAACTGCATCTGATGGTGAGGTTCCAATTCTGAAGATCTGAGGAGTGAGGAGTGCCTCTTCATTTCCATTACATCCAGGTTCACTCTGACCTGAAATGGTTGTACTTGCTTGAGTACAATATATGGGTTCAATCGGTTTGTTTAAAAATTATTTGTATTGAATAGAAATTAATGAAAACATAACTGTGCAAACTGGTGATTATTATTAGATAGAATTATTAATTTTTGATAGGTATACTTGAAAAGATTTAACTGTATAAAAATTATATGAGAAATTATTTGAAAGTAAAATTGTTTAATAGAGATGATATGAGTTACTTGAAACCTTGTAATTGTAAAAACAAATTATTTTTATATAGGAATAGTTAGTTTAAACTTGATAATAGATTAAAAATTGTTTGTATTAGATAGGAATACTTGATATAACTGCACAGACAAATGATTATAGACAAAAGTACAGGTGAAATTTAGAAAAAAAATTCAATGGAACATTGTAAATTATCACAGTCAAACATGCCATTGACCAATCAATTTATTCAATGAAATTACTTCATCTGTACACATGAGATTGTTTGTTCAATTCTCATTGAATACACAATCAAACTCGCAGAAATAAAATTTTATAATTAACTATATCCATATCATATTAAGTAATATTCAGTTTCTCGAGATTTTTGTGTGAACAAGATTCCACAATTCATTAATAAAAAGATGGAGAATCTTTTTAACAATCCAAAATTTGAGATATATCAAAATATCACAGCAAAGATCATCATAATATCCTAACCTCTCATAATTTATAACATTTTATTTTGCATTGTTTCGTATAAAAACAAATAATAAAAAACAATTTTACACCACCTATTATTTTCATTGATTTATTTTAATAGCATGTCAACCTATCCAGGGTTATTTTATGTCTAGAGGTTAGGGAATCACATTCATTATATGTTGATGCTTATATTTTGTAGTTGTTTCTACAAAGGTTTTTTTTTTTTTTTGCACATGGTTCAATTGAATGTCAATTATTTGTAAACTGACCTATTTAACCTATAGCTAGTACCCTCACAGGTACTACTATTCCAGGTCAGAGTGGACCTGGGAGTAGTGGCAATGAAGGAATACTCCATACTCCCTGGATCACCAACTTCTTGATCAGATGCAGTTTAGTGTTATACCTCATTTTTATGTGAGTGTAGAGGAGTAGTCTTACCCCTCTGCAAAGGATACAGTCAGCATATACTAAGCCCAACAACAAGGCTACTATTATTTTGAGCTCTAAATAAGCAAATATATATATTTGAAAATTTTATCAAAAATATTTTAAAATAATTTTGGTAATTAGTGCTACTTCAATTTTTTTTCATTTACTGGTTGCCTTTACCTCCATTCAATCTACTTTAAAACACAAGTAAAAAAGCTTCTCATATAAATGAAGTGGCTGATGTAATAAATTTTGCTGGACATTGTTCACAGTAACACTAACATGAAAAGCAGCTGAAAGATATAAACTAATATTTTGCAAAAACTATAAATAAACTTATTTATTGGCAATAACTTATATAAATGTCATTTACTTAATCAAGTAGCAATATTCTTTTGATTGTAAGTCACTTATTTTGAGTCAAAAGTTGTAATTTGTCAACTTATTTTTAAACCAAAAGTTTTGGAAACAAATAATCCTAATATTTGTGGATGTCTGGTAATTTTAGTAATGATTGCTGGAAAAAAGACCGTACCTTTGAGGTACTGAAATTTTTTTTCTCAAAAATAATTAGTCATTTTTGACTAATTCACTTTCCACCTAATAGAATTTATAATGCAATTAAATAATCAAGAAATTTTGCACTTGTTTTTCTATAAATTTTGCTTGGTATAATTATTTTCACCTAAAGTTGTTGACACTCAATATGGATGGACAAACAAATATGATTAAAATTTAAATACAGAAAATAATCATAAATACAATAAAGATAATTAAGTGATCAACCTCTGATCTTGCTTTTGGAATATTAACACTTTGCAGACAGACAAGTGAGATCTGTTCAACCAAACATATATACTTTACAATTGAATCTAATTATGATTCAAATAGGCCATAGAGAGATACATGCTATTGAATCACCCAAAAAATGGTGGTTTGTAGCAGTGGTATGCATTGAAAGTGATTTTTTTGCAATTAAATTTCAATACTAGTCAAGCACAGTCATCATTTGGTCAATAAGATGTAACCCCCCCCCAAAAAAAAAACTAGATTATTTTTTCTTCATATTATTGTTTTATTAGAATTCATTAAAATCATTATTACACAATTTTGAAATATAATTATTTGAGTTTATTTTGACTTAATTGAGATAGTTTTACTTTGGATTTTTCAGTAATTTTATTGTATTTGGCTTCTATGGAAACAAGCAAAACCAAATTATCTATGAAAGAAATGCCTTGAAAAGATATCCTGATGATAATCTTATGAGAAGCCTTTAGGCTGCAATTTCTCTACCTCTGGATTAGGTTTTAATTTGTTTTTTACTTACCAATTAGAAACTATGACGAAATTCAAATTCTTGTGAACTGAGAAGCATTTTTTTGTACAAGATTTTGGAAGGAAATGTAGTCTCTTAGTATTAAAAGTTGAGAATCAAAACTTTTCTTTTATGTATTGACTATTAAGCTTAGTCCTTACTAATGCAATCACTAAAATTATCAGGGGTATGGTTGAGATGGACTAACTTGTGTAGATAGCCCAAAAACTGAAGATAATGTGAGTTAACTTAAAAACTGGTAATTTTTAGAAATATTTAATGCACAATGATTCATCAAAACCACGGAAGTGGTCTTGGAACCTGGTTTTGTCATGGAGGCACTACTCATGTTTATGTGTAGGGCAAAAATTGACTGATAGAGTCCATTCCTCTTGAGCAGAGTAAAGCTGATTTGAATTCAGTTTTCCTTCTTGACAATTTGCCATACCAAGGTTAAAAATCCAGTCTGTCCTGCTATTTATCCATTTTTGGAGAGGAAATGGTTGGATTCATAGTTTTACCAAGTGTATTAGGACTTTGATAGGCAAACAGACTCATTCAGGATTTGATCTTGGGGATAGCTAAGTTCACTTCCTATGATGATAACCCTTTTACCATGATTGCCTTGTGTAACAGATAAAATAAAAACTAGAAATTTTCTTATATTGAAATGGCAATATGAATTTTTGTATAGTTACAGAATATTATAAAATATCAATTCTTTCTTTTAATTAAGGAAACTTAGAGTATATACCAAAATATGAATTTTTCATGGTTAAAATGATATTTTAGATTGTGAGCTATTTTTTTTTTTTTTTTTTTTTTTTTTTTGTTAAAATATTGTAAGCCAAAAATCAATGGTAAATGAATCATCTGTTCTTACAGAATTGAAATCGGAAAACCTAACCTGTAATTTTGATTACAAGACAAGATTGGGAAGAATATGAAGCCAGTAGTTTTGCAGAATTCCAATTATCAAAACATGCTAATACTTAGTCTTATCCAAAATTCACAATGTAATTCCTATTTCAAATTAGCATTTTAATGTGAAGGGGAATATTTTGATTGTCTTTTGTTAACTTCTCTTTGTAGCTAGCAGTCCCAAAGAATCATTGTTATTTGAGGAACAAAATCTTGTTCTTTTTTTGCATTTAGTTCTTCTTGACAATGTGATTCTTTCTTTGCTTTATTGAAATGAAAGAGTAAAACTCAACTCAAAAAACTGACAAGGAAAAGCAGTTTAATTTTAATTTCTTCTTAACTGAGTTTAAATTCTAAAATCAATTTTCTCTTCTTTGCTCTTTTCATAATGAGATTCTTACATGTTTTTTTTGTTTTTATTTTATCAACCAGCAGAAAAGCTAGGCTCTGGGGAGCCCTTTATTGCAGATGGCTTAAAATTTGTTGATTATTTCATGGTAGTCCTTTGCTGATTTATTTCAGTTTACGACCTTTGTGAAAAGTATAATGATATACAGAATCCACTGCTTTTCTCTTGGAAATTGTTTGGACAATTAAACCTCTTCTTTCAAAATGTGTCAACAAAATCAAAAATACAGAGAAGTGTTTCAGTTGTTTAAATATGTTAATTCCTCTTCTAAAAATTTTGAACAACTGCTTTCCTGTTAGTTCCTGGTTAATACCATAAAGATTTTTACTCGAACAGTTGCAGAAATATTCAGATGGAAAGAAAAAAAAAGTTAATTCATACATCATTTTTTTCTCAATACAAATTAAATCTTTTCAAAGTGATACTTAATGAGGAAAATCAGTTTTCAAAAGATTTCTTATGTTTTTAAAATTGAACTAGAGTCCTGCTTTTGATTCTTAGATGAATAGATATGGAATTTATGAAATTAATTTAAGGTTTGTTTTGCTATATTTTTACTTATCCCCCCACCTTTTTCCACTTTATACTTTGATATTTAATTTGATGTGAATCTTTATATCTGGATATCTAATATTCTAATAACAAAATAGTTTACTCATTTCATTTTTTAACCTAAGATTTTATTAGGCATTTTGGTTACAAGATGTTAACACTACAGAAAGAAAGAAGAATTTTATTTGGACAACCATTTTAACTTTATAAACAATAACACTTGTGTAATTTCCTCTCTGGTAATATGCTACTATATCATGTTTATATAAAACTTCTCTTGTATATAAAAGTATTATATTTAATCAATGGGGCAAAGAAAGAACCACCATTTTGATTTTGCAAGACTTGATTAAACAAAGTAGACATTTTGAACAGGAATTTGTATCAACTTAAAAATACTATTTCTGCTGCAAACTATTCCTAATTCAATCAAATTAAAATGCAGGCCTCTGAGCTGCCTTTAAATGAATGTTTTCACACTGTTCCATCTAAATGGGCTTGAGAAAATTAAAAGAAAAAAAGTAAAGGGAGAAATGTTTTTCTTGCATTTTTTTTTTCTTTGAAAAACATGAGTGAGGAAGATGTTTTATTGAAGATTTTGGTTGCAAGGAGAAGAGAAAGAATTTGATGGCAGAAAGGAAAATAAAAATGTTAAGGAAGAAGTGATAGAAAAGGAAACACTGTGATAAAAAAAAAGATGGAAAAAAAGAAATTAAAGGACAAAGTTAGGAGAGAAAGAGAAAAAAATAGAAAAGAAAAGCAAGAAAAAAATCTTTAGTGATAGAGAAAAAAAAAATAGAAAGAGAATGAAGTTGGGTTGATTTAGGGAAAATGTAGAGAATGAATGAAATTAAAAAAAAAATTGATTTTTTAAGTCTTTGCACGACTATTTTTAACTTAAGTTTCACAAGTTTGGACAGTCAGCAGGGAAATATTTTTAGATGATTCACCTAAAACTGAGAAAACGTAAAATAGTCTATTTTATGCAATAGAAGCTAAACTAGAGAACTAAAATGGACCTGGCTAAAGAGAAATAGAATCACTTCTCAAATGGATTTATTTTAAAATCTCAAGATGCATCAGTATAAAATTATCTTCTTTTTTTTTCCTCAACTCCAAAAGGACCCTATTATTAGTTTCCATTAAGGTTTTTTTTTTCTTTGAATAAAGAAAAATTAAAGAAATAGAAGAAAACATTTTCTCATAGATCTTTATTTTTTCCTCTATTTTTGCTTGGCAGAGAATTATGATACAGAAGTCCAGATAAAGAACCACTGAGATACACTCAAGACAAAGTAAATTATATTCTAATTTCTTTTTACCTCTCTTGAATTTCTTTAGATTTCTTCAAACATAAAGAACCTTAGTATCTTTGGACAGTCTGTACTTTAAAGTACATGCTGTTTTCTTTTCATTCCTTTTCGGCTTGAATCTTTTTATTAAAAAACAATAATATTGAAATGTTCTCATTGTTTTCAGTGCAAAAAGTCTACTATCATTCATTCATTTGAGAAAATAGTAGGTACTAATTAATCCACAGATAATGACAGTTTTTTTAAAATAAAAAGCATTGATAACTAAAAGAAAAATTAAAAAATGATGTTAACTTGATTCCAAGAGATTATTTATGTTAGAAATTTAGTAGAAATTTTGGGTGTTATTCTACACACACTAAAGTTCCCTGGGCCAAAAAAATTAATTGCAATTTTTTTGGATTTTATCTAATAACTCTGTGCAAACTTTTACATTTTCTAAAGTGTGTGTATGAGGGTGTCACTTTCCCATAATAATTCACTGTAGAATTATCATCAATTTCCTGAGACAGGTATTAAAAAAAGACTTGCAGAAGGGTAAAAATAAAAAAAGAATTTGACCAGTATAGTTCTGAGTCTTTTCCAATGCTAACTGTTCTAGAAATGGGTGATCATTCTACACTGAATTACAGTGTGAAAATCAACCCTTCTTATGAAATACCAAATAATGTTAGTTTATGTTTTATTTTGTATAAAACAATTGTAGAAACTTTAAGGATCTAATTAGTTCAAATTAGAAAAAAAAATTACCAGGAAATATTTTTTTTCCATTGAACTTGAAAGGAGTTTATAAGCAGATATCAAAAATTCTTAAGTTTAAGTCAAAGTAGATATTTAGGATAATTAGGATATATCATGTTTTATTTAGACTGATTACCCTTGTATTTTCTTATTCATTTTGGAACAGTTGTTATAATATTTCAAAAGAAAAAGAGATTGCAGCTATTTAAGAACATCTATAAAAGAAGATAACATCTATATTAGGAATACTTGTTTGAAAAATAAATCATGAACCAATCTTGATAGATTTTAAAAAGCATATTCTTGCAAAACTAATGCAGCGTCTTCACCAAACCTAGCTCTGTACAACCTTTTTATATTTCTTAAAGTGAAAATTCAAACCAAGAGTAAAATTTAAGATACTGAGGACATGAAAAGAAATCTAACAGCACAACTTCACAGGTTAAAGCCCATTAAACCACCAAGGCAAAAGAGGAATTTCAGAGGTACTTCAACTAATGGAAAATTCAATGAAATAAGTACGGTGACTTTTAAGTGGACTATTTTGAAGGAAATTAGCAATCTCTGTCTTGGTAAATATAGCTTCAGTATCAATGTTTTTTATCACACCTCATATATATTATAAGAATGTCTGTCACCAAAACTACATCACCATTTTGTAATTCCCTTAGTTATTTATGCTGTATTTTTATCTATGATTAAACAATCATTATTTAATCTTAATCAGTACCTTATTTATTAACAATGTCTTTCTTAAAGTCTTGCCAGGTTAAATGTTAAATTTGCTTCAGATCAGCCCATGATATTTATGCATTTAAAATCTTGTAATATATGTTGTATGCCACTAAAAAAAAAAAATGAAAGTTTATATAATATATGGTGAGGATAATTTGCATACTAGTTTTAACAAAACTCAGTTTAACGAATAATAATTTGGTTTCATTGATTTTTAATATTATTGTTTTCTTCTGAAACATATCAAAAACAATCTTAGGCATAATTTTATGAAAAGGAGTGTAATCTACTTAGGTATTCTGAGTTGTGTTAATCTTTCTGATTTTATAGAATATTTTATTAGATTAAAATTTAAATACTTGCATCTGCAGAGTGTATATAAATATGCTGGTATATATAAGGTTTTTGATAAAATTTGATGGTAGCAGAAAAAGAAGACAATATAAAAATCAGAGTAATATTTGTGTGTGTATGTATGTATGCACACACACATATATACTCACACACAGAATTGTGAAAGTTGTGTGAAATTTTTATCATTATCATATACCTTCATGATCTTGGAGATAAGTACCTAGAGCCATTTACACTTATTACTTGAATTCATATTTGACATTTTCACTGTATAATGTTAAACCTGTATGATATCCTTAAGACACTACTTAATTAAATGCATGCCTAAAAACTGATTTTAGGTTAAAAAATAAGTATTTGGTGAGGAATGTAAATACTAGTTTTCATTAATGGACAAAAGATTTTTTTTATGTAGTTAGTTAGCGACCATAGTCGAGGGTGACCCGAAGGCTCCCTTTTCGATAGCTACTACACCAAGGTGTAGAGGAGGGCGCTACTCCATTCCCTGGATTGCTCCACTTTACCCTTGAACCGTACCTTATAATGCTGAGTGTTAAGCAAGGTGGTATCAAGTTCCATTTTTAAAGTCTTTGGTATGACTCGACCTGGGATTGAACCTAGGTCTCCCGGGCCATTGGCGAACACTCTAACCGCTGGGCCAATGTCCCGGTAATTTTTTATGTATTTGCACTAAATGAAAGTTATGATCCAAGTATTTATTGATAGTTGTGTATATGCACTTAAACCAAATCTGTGATCCTGATCTTGACAAGTTTATGCAAATATATGTTAAGAAAGCAAATAATTTTTTTAGGCTTTATGAAATTCTGTGTATTTTCTATTTGTTTAATGAGAAAATGTTCAAAAATTTCTCGCCTCTGCAAAGAGATTTACATGCATGCATTTAATATGTTGCTATCACACACACACACACATGCACACATGTCATGAAAACACCCACCTCTACACTTGGTACACTTAGTTGATCATCTTTAGAATTTGACAGAATCTGAACAGTGAGACTATAGGATATCAACATGTAAGAAAATTATGAATGTTCAGACTGATTTCTTACTGCCATTACCTCTTTTTACCTTATTTCTTAAATATGAGCTGATCATCAGATGAATATTTGTGCTGGGACTAATTGTTGGGGTGAATATCTATTGGAATTCAGGTATCCATCTTGTTTTTAGTGGAGCAATACAAGATACTCCTTTTAAGTAACAAGGCTGCATTAAGTCTAGACTTTGTAATTTTGCCATTGTTTGGCTAATCTACTGCTCCTACTGATGGGAAAGTCTATAAATATTTGCTAGCAATTCATTGACAGCCAATACAATAGTCCCCCCCCACAATCCAATGATATCTTTAAGGTAATGAGTTAGAGCATCAAAAAAATTTTTCTTTTAAATTGGCTAAAAGGTATGTAGAGACAGATGAAAACTAAGTAATATAAATATATTTGTTATAGCCACATTTGTCTGCAATAATTATTTGTGTATAATATGCATTCTTAACTTGGGACTACAAAATTCTTGAAAAAATATTCATGTATAATATGCGCTGACTTTTAAAAATTAGTAGCAGCTAGATTTAACCTCAGTTCAACATTTCTTCAAATTTTTATTAGTCCATACTGACTAAAAATAAGAATTTATTCAGTTTATATTATGTCTTAAAACACAAGATTTATACAGTATTTAGAGCAAAAATAAGGACATCATCATACAAAAAATAAGAATTAATTCAGTTTATATTATGTCTTAAAACACAAGATTTATACAGTATTTAGAGCAAAAATAAGGACATCATCATACAAAAAATAAGAATTTATTCAGTTTATATTATGTCTTAAAACACAAGATTTATACAGTATTTAGAGCAAAAATAAGGACATCATCATACAAAAATATAAGAATTCAGTTTATATTATGTCTTAAAACACAAGATTTATACAGTATTTAGAGCAAAAATAAGGACATCATCATACAAAAAATAAGAATTCAGTTTATATTATGTCTTAAAACACAAGATTTATACAGTATTTAGAGCAAAAATAAGGACATCATCATACAAAAATATAAGAATTCAGTTTATATTATGTCTTAAAACACAAGATTTATACAGTATTTAGAGCAAAAATAAGGACATCATCATACAAAAAATAAGAATTAATTCAGTTTATATTATGTCTTAAAACACAAGATTTATACAGTATTTAGAGCAAAAATAAGGACATCATCATACAAAAATATAAGAATTCAGTTTATATTATGTCTTAAAACACAAGATTTATACAGTATTTAGAGCAAAAATAAGGACATCATCATACAAAAAATAAGAATTAATTCAGTTTATATTATGTCTTAAAACACAAGATTTATACAGTATTTAGAGCAAAAATAAGGACATCATCATACAAAAAATAAGAATTCAGTTTATATTATGTCTTAAAACATAAAATTTATACAGTATTTAGAGCAGCAAAAGACTCATTAGTTTGGATTATAGATATAAAACCTGCTTTTGGTTATCTCATTCTGAATATGGTAAAACAAGTTTCCAGAAAGAAAGTTAATTTTATATTTTTCATGGACCTGTAACTTTTGTGCTGAAATATCTGGAAAAGTTGTCTTACACACTAAAAATCATAATAATTGGAGAAATATATAAATGTATATTGCAATATTATATAAGTGTTACCTTATGCATATGTTACCGCATGATCTATTAAATTCTTTTTTTGTTTTGTTTTTAACAATTCAAGGACAGATATAGTTATAATCATAAGTTTCCAAAAATTACTTGTGGGATCTCAGACCATATTTTTTTAAAAATTTAAAACCTTTTGAAGTTTTCAATGAAGTAATGAATATATAGATTTAAAAAATATACCCTGCCTATACTTTTTTTCTATCATCAAATAAATCTCCTGTGAAAAAGTGGCACAGTTAGCTGGGGCTGTAGAATACACATACTGCATCTCTGCAGTGGGGTAAGACTCCCCCCTTTAATGAGTGTCCTGACACTAGACAGATAGTAAGGCTCCAGTAATGCTAAAGCTTTAGGGAATGCAGAGTACCCCTTCATTCTCATCACTCCCAGGTTCACTCTGGCCTGGAGTGGTAGCACCTGATAGGGTCCAATCTATGAGTCAAACAGAACTGTTTGATATTTAAACTGAGTGCATACAAATGACTTATGCTGAACTGATTTGTTTGAAATAGAACTGTTTGATCATTTAACTGTATATAAACAAATGACTAATTTTTAATTGAATTGTTTGTGATACATAAAAATATTTGAAAGCATCTCTGTGCGAACAAATGAGTAATAGTAAATAGAATTATTAGATAGAAGTGAAACCATTTGACAGTGTTCCAAAAAAAATGAACTCAGGCTCATTTGAAAATGTTATCTACAAAATGTGTTAAATCATATTCAATATAAATGTATAAAAAGGATTTGGCATTAAATCACCTAAAATGGTTGATATGCCATAAAACCAAACCAATCTTCTGAAAAAGTGATATATTTTATCTAGCTATCTGATTTCTTACATTTCTCTATGCTATATATCAAGACTATTATTTTTCTTTTGAAGCCAGTGCACGGTATTCAGCACACCAATAACCAGGACCAGGCCACCAGCAGAATGAGTGTTCCATCATTACAGAAAGAACCTGATCAGGGATGCTATTGAGGTCTACGTACTACATGACGTTTTGCTGCCATTCCCTCACTATGTAATGTTTTTATATATAATGATATATTTATATACTTATATAGTCTTCTGAAATATATAGAAAAATTTAAAATATATATTTAAATGTGAATATATATAGAATGTATGTGGGTTTTTTTTTCATATTTTGATCATAGTTATAAGAATTTTGAAGTCTCTAGTTATCTAGTTTCATTTCATTAATTCAGTTCATTTTATTAAGTAATTTTTTTTTTTAAACTGATCAGATTTGAATGTGATTTGGTCAAAAATTAAAAATTTGTCTTGTCATATTTATCAATGAATATCTGTGTGAATAAATCTTTCAACGGCTCTGAATATGATAGATTTTAGAACGGTGGGTAAAATGTAATATCTTGAACTCTAAAATTCAATTCAAGATAGAGCATGAAACTTTTGTGCTTGGAAATGGTGAAATTCATCTTCTGAGAGGATAACCAAATAATTAAAATGTTGACTTGTGAGCCATAAGAGGCATAGTTCAGTTCCTAATAATATATCATGACTTATCAGACACTTTAACATAAATACTCTTAATATTTTCATCTTGAAACTGAAGTACTAAAGATTAAGTTTTTAAATCAGTGATCTGGGTTGGCTCAGAGCTTGATAGTAATAACAATTTTATTTCCTTTTCTCAATTCAATTATATTGAAGCCTGTGCATGTTAAAATAAGTGAGTTTGATCTGATGGTTGATCAGGAATATTTGATGGTTTAAGTATTTATTTCATCTTCAGCTGATTGAACTGACCATTGTTAAAGATTTGATTTTCCACTTTGATGCCAGCTTACTACCCAACCAGAACTTATCTGGCCAACCAAATGACAATGATTTTCATTACTTGTGTCTAGCTCACTCTGTTTTAGTTAAATTGAAATATAGCATATCAGATGTATTGACTACTTTCTTACTACAGATCTGCTCAAATATAGCTTACATAAACAATCAAGAAAAAATATGTTCTCACTATTCTTAGATAAAAATATGCCCTGCCTATATTATTTCTTCTATTACATAATAAATTACTTCTGAACAAGGGGTATATTTTATCTAGCTATGTTATTTCTATTACTTCTCTTCTTTGATGTTATATATCAAAATTGTTATATGTTTCAGTAATAAACCTACTGACAACCAGTGCAGCAGCACTCAGAAAGGACAAAGCCAGTTTTGACCCTGGGTACGATATGTGCATTGGGTTTGAGTATAATTGATATGCCTCTTAGTCTGGAAACTGTGCAGGTATAGATTTACCCACTCCTCTGGTACAGACAAGGTCAATTTTAAGCAGAGTACAACTGGTTTGAATTAGGAGTATTTCTTCTCCTAGATTGTTGCCTTACCAAGGCTAAAGGACCTAGTTTTCCCTATTATTATTTTCCCTAGAGGGGGAACATAGATTCATGCCTTTCCCAATGGCATTAGTGCTAAGTGAAATGCAAAAACTTGAGGATTTGAACTTTGGTCACCAATTCCATTACTTTTAATGATAACCATTAAATAAAGTCCACCTTATACTAAACTGTTCTGCTATTTATCTGTATATCTGATCAATAGCCATAATCTAACTATTACTTGTACATTAACTTGGGTAAATGAAAGATATTCAGAGTCTATATATACATATTATTTTTTAAGATTCTTAAATTTTTTAAAATTAATTAAGCTATTTCCTTCATCTATGATCTTTTTTTATTTGTTGTTTCAGCTGTTTATCTTCTTTCTTCTGGTTGTGTTGGTGTCTGATATTCATTAGAATTCAAACAAATTCAACCCTTTCAGAAAAAAAGACTTGGAGGGTAAATATATGAAACATCATAAACAAATAAAAGTATTGATGAGGCAATAGTTCAATTAAAAGAAAAAATATAAAGAAAAAGCCCATCTAACAAAATACAGACAAGAACATATTTAGAGTTCTACAATTTTATTTTTTGTCATTTAATTTGTTATGTTATGGTTTCTGTTATTGGTCAGCTGATGAATGATCAGAGAACTTAATCACTGATAATTCCACTTTTATTCGTAAGGTTTTATCATGCCCTGTCAGAAGGCCTTAAAATACTCTGGCTTTATCCCCCTATAGAAGGCTAAGTCCCCACCAAAAAGAGTATCTTGAGTATGAGGCACTAAACTGCATCCAATGGTGAGTTTCCGAATCTGATTCCCGGGTCCACTCTGACCCAGAAATTTATTCCTCTGTGGGCCAAATCGATCTGTTGAAAAATTATACATATTTGATAGGCAAGTATTTCTCTAACCTCTTGGTATAAAATAACTGTTGATTGGTTGAAAATTATATCACATCAGATTTTTAATCCAAATGTGTTGAATGAAAATATATCTGGTGTGTGGTATACTTTTCAAAATCTTATAGGACCAGCTGAGGTATTTTGAATTGGATGACCCACTGAAACTAAAAGAACACTCCCCCATACACACTCATACAAATATATATATATATATATATACCCTAAAATATATTCATAACTTGGAATTTTCATTTTTCAGAATGTATTTGCAAAAGAATTGTATTCAGCTAAGATTGAATAGCAAACTGCTTAAAAAGATAACCATTAAAAAGATAAAGAATTTTTCTTTTGGGTTGTTCACTTAGCATAACAATATAATAACATTTGTTACTACTTTGTGGATCTTTGTGCTAAGTACCAGCAGTCTACCACACGTAAAAAGGATAATTCTCTCCAAGAGAAGGTGGGATTTTATGAAAGAAATATAAAGAAAACAGAAAGATTTAAGCTTTTTCCAACTACATCACTCACCTGCTCTTTAAAGACAAAAACAATAACAACAAAACTTTCAAAGAGAGAAAGGAAATTGTTGGAAAGTGAAAAGTAGAAAATTCAAGTATATGGATTTCCCAGCCGGTGAAACATTAAAAGACATTAAAACAAGATTTTCTTGCTTTTATATTAAAAGAAAGTAAAGGATAAGTGTCAAATGCTTTAGTCAAAAGC